>ONZH01026248.1:0-71981 GCA_900303285.1 Rhinella marina
GCAGAGGAGCTCCTCTCTGGTGCAGCAGCTGTCAAAATTTAAATAATGGCATTACATTCAACTCAAATGAACAGTTGTAACTTCTGATGTTGATACATCTGAATAGTTTGGGGCTGGATCCCATTCCTAACCACTAGTGCTCTTATATCACTGCTGCTGCACTCCCACATAGCCTGGATTAAAAATAAATTAAATATGTTTACACTTACTAGAAGGTCCTTCAGGGGCCGTCCGGGCACATCCCTGCTGTCGACGTCGCTGACGTTCCTCTGCAACATAAATCCATACACAATTGTTATGATGACCGTTTTAATACTAACACTGTATACTACTATGAAGATATGAAGATGTTATGGGTGAGAGGAGGGCGATATGATGGGGAGTGAAGGGCACATAGAATATCTGGGGTGCATATTTGATGGAGGGAGCATTTGTTGGGAGGGGTGGGGGTTGAATGAATGAATGAATAAAAGATGTCTGTGTGTCACATTCTGCAGGTACAAACATAACAAATATAAATACAGCACATACAATGCGCTAGTATACCATAGCTCCAGTCCCAACCGTTCCGGATTTGGCAGGACAGTCAGGATTTTAGCGGCTGTGTCCGGGAACGGGTGGCTATATCCCGTGGTCAGCTGTCTTTGCATCCATAGGAAGCAGAGATGGGTGACGGAAAGCAGGGAGCAGTCCCTTCACCTTCCCCGACGTCCAATATAATGTCTCCTTGTGGCCCCCATACAGTATAATGTCTTCTCCTTGTGGCCCAAAGTGTTTTTTTTTTCTAAATGGGTATTTATTGTGATAAATTTCTTAATATCGTTATCGTGGGAATATATTTTAAATCACCCACTCCAGACACATTAGCTGCAGCATGAGCACGTCTTTGAGTCTGTGTGTAGGAGGAGGAAGCGCTAACTATGAAGGGGCATATAAGGGTACTTTCACACTAGCGCTAGAGATCCGGTGGGCTGTTATGGCCGGGAACAGCCCACCGGATCTGTCCAGATCCGGCATTTGCCTGACACAAAAGGGAGAACGGCCAGCACCATTAACAATAATGGGGGACGGCGCTGATCCAACCGCTATCCGCAAGAATGCCGGGAATTGGCAGGACAAATACCGTGGAACAGCCTGCCAGATCAATGCCACATATGTGAATGTAGCCTAAGGCAAATTACTGGGAAGGGGCACGTGTCTGAGAATACCTTCACTTGTTTGGCTAGGGCTACAGTAAGTCGCGTGACACATAGTGCACAACTACACTTGCGACAGTTGTCGCGTGACATTGTGTCGCACCAATGTCGCGCGACAATTTATACAATGGAAGTGTATGGTGTCGCACTGCGACATGCGACATGCTGCGACTGCGACATGACAGTAGCAGAAAAACCCATCCTGGATGGACTTTTCTGCGGCTGTCGTGTCGCAGTTGCGGCATGTCGCATGTCGCAGTGCGACACCATAGACTTCCATTATAAAAATTGTCGTGCGACATTGGTGCGACACAATGTCGCACGACAAATGTCGTCGTGTAGCCCTAGCCTTTGAGGGAAGTTAGAGGCGTGGCCTAGCATGAAAGAAAATTGCTGCAGCGCACTACGCACTCCCACGTTGTCCTATGCGGTTTTCTTTAATGGCACTGGTACATATACAATACAGACAGTAAACTAATTTTTTAACATGTTACTTATCAAATATTTTTGGTTACTCACCCTCTCGTATATCTCATCCCGGATCTGCCTTAGCCGCTCTGGGCACTTCAATTTGAGGTCCGACCACTTCCTCTGGACCTGGCCCGGGGTCCGCTCACTCTGACAGTGATGGCGCAGGCCTTGTATCACCCGCTCCGCTATTTGTTTTTTTTCTTGGTGCGGGTGTTGATGGGTGCCACTGCCATCATAGCCCAGCTTTTCCATCTTCTGGACCATGTACTTTAGCTCTTCAGAGCTGAATGGACAAGAACGCCTGCTTGCCGTTGCCATCTTGCAAAATTCGCTCTGACTCTGAGGTTCGTACGCCACGACGTAGCGTTGTGCGTGCATTCGCGAGACTTATATTCGTACGCAACAGTGCATAGATTAAAAGTGTATAAAGTTGCGTACCTTTTGAAAAATGAACGTTCGTTATTAGTAAGTGAATATTCGCTAATAGCACATAATAACGTATATTTTGTACGCAAATACAACGAATCTATTCGTCGAATATACGAATTTTAGGAAAAGTTCAGCGAATGTTCGGCGAATAGTTTTTGGATGATTCGCTTATGTCTAAAGGGAACCTGTCGTCAGATTTATGCTGCCCATACTAACGGCAGAATAAAGTAGAGACGGGTGAGTTGATTTCAGAGGTCTGTAATTTATAAATTAAAAGTAAGTGGTTTCCGAGAACCAGCATCACAATTATTGCAGACTGGGCCTGGAAAAGAGTCCTGGCCACCTGAGAAGAGCCATGGTTATTCATGAATTCCTGCCCTCCCTGGCCACCTGCTGATGACTGATGGTCTTCTACCTAGTTTTCTCCCTTTCTCTCTAGAAGAGAACTGTCAATCATCAGCGGATGGGCGAGGAGAGCAGGAGATTAGGAATAACCCTGACTCTTCTCAGGTAGATTTGACTCTTTTCAAGGCCTGTGCTGCAATGATTATGATGCTGGTTCTCGGCAACCAGTTACTTTTAGCACATGAGTGACACACCGCTGAAATCAGCATTTCTGTCACTATTTGATAATTTCCTCAGTGAGGTCAGCATAAAGTTGATGACAGGTTTCCTTTAAGTTGGAAGATGAAGCATGAAGAATCTGTGCAAATAACGTTTGAGATGAGTAAATTTCTTAAAATGTGATTCTGGTTCGATTCAGCCAAATCACCTATCTGATACGATTTGGGTCGATATACCTTTTACCAAATACCATTTATTGCATTCATCATCACAATTCATTGTGGTGTTTCTCTACAATTTATGTGGATTAAAATGGAGCTGGAGGCACTAAATGTGATAAAGTGATGTGATAACATTTAAAAGGTAATAAATAGTAGCATCTATACAAAGTTCAAAGAGGTCAGAGCCCTGAAGCAAAAATTAAAGCAACTCTGCAGACTTCTTGCTAAGCTTAATTCCCCTCGGTACACAGTTTGTGCAGCTATTACCTGATAACCATCTTTTTCTCACAGATGGATTAGTAATCTTTACTTTGTAATCATTCTTCCCTTGCTGTAATATAAATCAGGTCTCTATGCCCTAATTTCTTGTTGAGCCTGTGATAGGCTTTTATTTACTCAAAGCAGCCAATCAGAAGGGGAAGGGAGATAGCAGCAGTCAATGATGAGACAGGAGGCGTGTCTCAGTCTATCTTAGATTCCCTGTAGACAATTTAGCTAAACTGTAGTCACAGATCGCAGCTCTGCCTGAAAGGAGCTGAGCTAAAAAGAAGCAAAGCAGTAAGATACAAGGAAAATAAATAGTGGGTGATTACCCACTGTGGGGACATACATTTCATTTATAAGTTCCCTCTATAAAATTAGGCCCACTTCTAGATTCTACTTGACATGGCACACTCCTAAACATGTATAACCAGAGATCAAATTGCCCCAACTCATTTGCATGACAAGCTAAAATTGTCTACTTTTCTATACAGCACTTGTGAAGACCACATCCTTATGTGGGATCTTACCATCCATTAAAATTGGAGTTAGATCAACATCAAAAACCTCTCCTTTCTCCAGTGACCACAAATCTATTCCATAGGTTTGCTTACATGACACATACCCTTGTTTCTTGTATCAACAGATTTTTTCAGTTTCATATGCAAACTGAATTTTTAAATTAGTAAAACAATTGACTTGCATGCCGTGTGATCATTGAAGGAACCATGAATTCTAAAGTGTTTCACGAATGCAAGGTCAGCAGTCCTTGACCTCAAGCTACTAGGGCTACTTTCACACTAGCGTTTCCTCTTTTCCAGTATTGAGATCTCAATACCGGAGAAAAACTCTTCAGTTTTGTCCCCATTCATTGTCAATGAGGAAAAAACATAACTGAACAGAACAGAATGCTCCAAATTGCATTCTGTTCCATTTGGTTGCGTTCTTATAGAGAGCAAACCACTGTATACTGCGGTATTTTTTCCATCATGGGATGCTGAGCAAAATGGATCCGGCATTACCCACAATGCAAGTCAAATGGGGGCGGATCCGTTTTCTCTGACACAATAGAAAACTGATCCGTCCCCCATTGACTTTCAATGGTGTTCATGACAGATCCGACCTTGCTATGTTACAGATAATACAACCGGATCCAGATGGTTGTATTATCAGTAGCAGAAGCATTTTTGCTGCCGAATGTGAAAGTAGCCTAAGTCTAATACAAGATAATACCCTAAATCACACAATTAAATCAGCTTAAGAATGTTAGAAGAACATTTGAATTTTTGAAAGCGAAGATAGAGTCCTGTTAATATTATCGCACATCATTTTGTGGAATCTTACCATCCATTAAAATTGGAGTTAGTCCAACTTCAAAAACCTCTCCTTTCTCCAGTGATCCCAAAACTGCTCTATAGGTTGTTTGCATGAAACGTGCCCTTGTCTCTTGTATCAATTTTATCTGTTCCATATGCATAATGATTTTTTTAGTAAAACAGTTGACCTGGATGCCTTGTGATTATTGAAGGAACCATGAATTCTAAAGTGTATCAAGCCATTTACAGGAGAATGCAAGGTCAGCTATCTATGACCTCCAGCTACTAAGTCTGATACAATAAGACAATACTCCAAATCACACAATTAAATCAGCTTAAGAATGTTAGAAGAACATTTGAATTTTTGAATGGCCAAGATAGAGTCCTGTTAATAGTACAGCACATGTGAAGACCAAATCATTTTGTAGGATCTTACCAATCATTAAAATTGGAGTTAGACCAACCTCAAAAACCTCTCCTTTCTCCGGTGACCCCATAGCTGCTCTGTAGGTTGCTTGTATGACACGTGCCCTTGTTTTTTGTATCAATTTTATCTATTTTGTATGCATACTGATTTTTTTTTTATTATTAGTAAATCAGTTGACCTGGATGCCTTGTAATTATTGAAGGAACAATGAATTCTAAAATGTGCAACTTACAGGAATATGCAAGTTCAGCAGTCCCTGACCTCAAGCTACTAAGTCTGATACAAGACAATACCCCAAATCACACAATTAAATCAGTTTAAGAATGTTAGAAGAACATTTGAATTTTTGAATGACCAACCTTAACCCCATCAAGAATCAGTGACATAACGTCAATAGGGCTGTGCATGCATGCAACATTGATAAACTGGAGCACATTTGCAGGGAGGATTGGTCCAAAATTCCTCCTCAACTTCGTTCAGATGTTTTTGAAGTAATTGGTAAAGGTTATTGCTTCTAAATGGAGATCTACAAATTATTATTTACTTATTTTTTCTCCCTGCATTACGGAGGGTACACAGTGTGCTTATTAAAAGACAAGAGAATACAAATATTTGTGTTTTATTTGTTTAGTTAGATTGTGTTTGTAGTCGTTACACATTTTATTAGTAATTAATGTAAAAATGTAGGTAATTACAAAGGTTTCACTTACTTTTTTGCAGTTGTATCTACAGTGTGTATCTGTACTTGTCAAACAGAAAGCATAATAGCTAATGTTATCCTCTAAAAAGTGTGACTATTTTTAAATTACTTTCTAGTCCCATTGAGTTTGTTGAGTTGAGTTTCCGAAAACTGGATTTACCTGGCAAATTCATATAATTGGACTAAGGGTATCATGTTTGAAAAATATAAAATCACTGAGTGTATACAGTATACAGTTTATACTGTAAAAAACAAAAGGCTTATGTGATCCCTGTGTTTGAAGATCAAAAATAATTTCCATGTTAAAGTAACTGAAAAAAATCAACCAATTCTTAAATAGGTTGTTCATCCCTAAGGACGTCATGTGATACATCGATGACATTATACATGCCAGTCATTGGCTGAATTGCTCATGTTACCCAATGTTGACACAGCCGGAACCCAGCTATACTGTAAGTATGATTACCCAAAAACAAACTATGCAACAGCACTCTGCAAACAAAAATAATCAATAAAATACATCAGTGCCATACTAAATATAGAAAATGTACTAATGCCAATGCTGCGTACATTTCCCTGAATGGAATGGAAGCCAGCATGGCACCAACTGAGGTAGTATTTAGTGTAGGTTCCCATCCTAAAGAGATTGCCTTGCCAGCGGCAGACAGGCACACATGATTTTGTACAAAATGTGCCAAGAATCTCACCTTTCTAACATAACATTGGCATTAGTACCTTTTCTATAGTGAGTATAGCACGATTGTATTTAATTTATTATTTAGAGTACATTTGGAGTACATTGCATTGTTTGTTTTTGCGTTTGTGCTTCCAGCCATGGCGACGTGAACTTGTGCGTTGGAATTTGCTGACTAACCCTCACTTCTTTCTTTGAAGTATGGTTACCACTAGTGATGAGCTAAGCAAGCTTCGGATGTTACATCCGAAGTTGCTTTGTTCCAAATTTCAGATTGGTTTTCCACTTTAAAACTCAACTACAGAACTTATTGAATGAAGTTTTGCAAATGACTGACTTCTGCTCATCTAAGCCTGTGCATTTTAATACTGTACGGAGATGGATCTCCATACAGCATTAATCCGAAGTTTTGAAAGAAGCTTGCTTCGCTCATCACTAATTACCACCTTGTGTCTGGCTATCCTGCAGGGTCTAGAAAAAAAAGCTGTAAAAAACAACTCCTTTAAGTTTGAAGTTTAAATAAAAATGCACCACAATTCAATATAACTGATATGTAAAACTATTCTTAACTGATCGTTACATTTATAAAGTTTAATGTAGCATTTTATAAATTTTTGAGTGCTGGAAAAAATAGTAAACATTTTCTAATGTACTCTCATATAGGTTAAGAAAGAAAAAGACCATTTACAGGAAGCTTATCGTGTAGCAGTTTAGATAATATCACAATGACTGAAATGACCTTCGAACTGAGGGTTCTTTACTGAACCTTCATTAAGATGCTTTGTTAATCTCCGTGGGTCCTGCTCCTGAAAGGATGTAAATTAACTAATTTTAGCATTAAAAATCCTTGCTGTCCAGTGATAAATGGCTCTGTAAACTACAGAATGAGCAAAATTCACTAATCTAGTGGGAGAGAGTCAATAATTTGAGAGCTACATTAATCTCTCCTTCCCCTGGGCTATCCTGATAAGGAATATCTACCCAACACCCAAGCTATCCAACAAGGCATCTCATTCTCTTGAAGGCATTGACATTCTGGGAGCAAGTAAGTTGTTTACCTTTGATAAACTGATTCACAGTTTTGATTAACTTACAGTAAGTCTGTCCAAGAGGCACCATTTACAAGATATACGTCACCCAGGAGGCATGTAGACTGCATCCTATATATATGAACAGCAAAAGCAGTTTACACTGGGTTGATATTATTAAAAAAAGCAGCATATATCATCGGTGGTTACTCTGCTGAAATTTTAATGCTGCAATGGATCGAATAGTATGCAGGTCACCTGATGGACACAATGATCATTAAAATTCTGAGTCTTCATGAAAAAATAATTTTTAATTTTATCAAAACACCAGGATTAAAATTGGTATGCTAAAGAATGATTTCAACACACGAACTCTGAGTGCACAATAATAAACTAGTCTAAAATATGTTGATAAAGCGCCGAAATATTCTGACATCACTATTGTAACAATATGACTGCTGCTCACCACTTTGGTGACTTCAACCAATTTCATAGTGGCCATTGGGGGGGGGGGGGTTCTTACCTTAATTGGCTCAGAGCCTGATCAGCCAATTCTACTACTTCTACTGTGAATGCCGTTGCACATAATACTGTTTTCAACTTGCATTATAATAACATGTGTTGTGGCTGTGTCTGTCAAAATGTAATTGCAGACATAAGCCTCTAATTAGTGATGGACGAGCATGCTAGGCCGAACTCGCTGTTCGGCCGAGCATGCTGGTGCTCGGTTCCACTCGGTGTTCGCCATGCTCGATTCCCCTCCCCGCACGCTAATTAATTAGCCATCTTAGCTACTGGCATTACACTGATTGGCTGGCCGGGAACGCGTCATCGGGTGGCGCCTTCCCGGCCAGTGTTAGTCAGGAAGAGCTGCCGCAAGGAGGGACAGATAGTGTAGGGACAGAAATGGCTAGGCAGGGATAGAATTTATTTAAAAAACAAATAAAAGCCCTTTTAAGGGCTATTGGAAGATTTGGGGCCTTTTTTTTTGATTGGGGGACTTTTTTAAACCAGTGCCTGGTTTAGTCCCATTAACTTACATTATGCTCGGGTGCTCGGCCGAGCACTCGAGCACCCGAGCATACCCAGGTGCTCGCTCAACACTACCTCTAATCAAGCTGTACTAGGGACACACTATAGGAAGATATAATTGGGTAGATATTAGGGTTTTATCAAGGAAATCTTAGAGAGTGAGGGACTGGTAACTCAGCGTTCTGTGTTTCATAGTTCATGCTGCTTGATAGCAAGTTCTGCAACAAACTCTTTTTGTTCTGTATTTGGACAGCCAACCAGCGTTGTTTTTTTTAAACTAAAAACCTTTTTTTCTACAATTCACAGGTTTATTTCCAGCACCCCAATAGCATACATTCTGCTTGAAATGCTGAGCAATTGCCCCTCCTCTTTTTTTCCCAAACAGACTGTTTGTTATTAGGCTCAGCTCACTAAAGTGCATCAATGTACCCGTGTTAGCGAACGTGTTATATTATTTCAAGGTACCATTCACTTACAGCGAAAGCATTTTACTACAAAAATTGGTGTTAGTGATCACATTTTACAGTAAAAACTGCATTACGATACCTGTGTTAGTGAAAGTGTTTTATTGCAAAAACGTAATTACTATTAGTGTTGAGCAAATAGAAGCCGAACAAATTGACTTTGATCCGAATTTCAGGTGATGTGGTGACGTGATTACATCATTGCATGAGATTTTATGTGGTGTCTTCAATCAATATGGCTCCGTCATTGTGCCCACTACATACAAAGGAATGCACTTCTCACCAGGGCCAGATCTACTTTTATTGTGGCCAATTTGGGAACTAGTGATATTGTGGGTGCAGGCTCAAAACATGCCAGACCTAGGCCAAGCTCAGCTGCTTCTAGCTCTGTGTTAGTATCTTCCGTATTGCATTTTTTCTCCACAAGGCCCTCAAAACCACAGCTACTGTATGTGCAAGATTTGCAGGATTAAAATAAGCCGTGGGAGTTTAAACTCAAACATAGGCACCAGGGCTCTAATGCAACACCTGAAACAGCATCAAAGGATCATGTGGGAAAATAGAACTGGCCAGTTTCTGAATAAGGCTGCTTTCACACTTGCGTTTGACAGATCCGTATGAAACAGATCCGTCACGCAAAGGACTGAAACGCAGGTAAACGGAAACATTCACAACAGATCCGTTTAGACGGATCCGTCTGTAAAGCGGATCCGTTTGTTCCGTTTGCTTCCGTTTAGCGGATCCGTTTAGTGTACAACCCACTTTTAGGCCCCCTTTCACAAGACCGTATGAATGGGGCCGTATCTATTCCGCAATATTGTGGAATATATGCGGCCCCATTCACCTCTATTTGCACACGCAGCCGCCGCATGGAGCCCAGTCCGTGCAGCGGCTGCGCTTGAAAAAATAGTGCATGTCCTATAATTGTCCGCATGCACAGACAAGTATAGGCAATTTGAATGGGGCCGCCCGGTATGTTTTCCGAGCGGTGCGGAACACACGCCGGGTGCCCCCAAAATTTTTGTGGGTCCGCAAACCTGCAAAAATACTATTGTGTGAATGGGGCATTAGGGTAAATAATTTATCTGAGAACAATCTGCACTTAAATCCGCAGGTGTTCACAGTGAGGCCTCGTCCACATTTCCGTTTTTCACTGACGTGTGCTGTACGCATTTTTCACGGACAGCACACGCACCCATTGATTTAAATGTATCTGTTCACATTTCAGTATTTGTTTACTGACCGTGGGTCAGTAAAAAAATCACTGAGACATGTACTACTTTGATCCGTGATGCAGAACAAGCACGCCCATTGAAGTCTATGGGTCTGTGAAAATCACTGACACACATCCGTGTTGTGTCTGTGATGCGTCCGTTTTTCACTGATGACTAATAGGAGATTCTTTGGAAATCAATTTTCAGCTGAGCAACGTCAGTGAAATACGGATGACATACGGATGTTAAAAACTGACACACGGACCAACCACGGATCCTTCACAGACAGCTTCACGGATTAAACGCGTACGCTTTTTTTCACGGATGTGTCACTGACACGGAAATGTGGAAGAGGCCTGAAATTCGTGCGCTCACTTGCTTGCAATTTGCACACAAATTAACGCACAAATTTGCATGTAGATTTGTTTACCCATAGTCTATGTACAAAAACACGGTAATCTGCCTTGTTAAAGGGATTTTTTACACAAGAAGACTCAGTCTGAGAAATCCGCAACGTGTACGAGAGCCAAGCCCCACTCTAGACAGAAGAGGCGTTGATCATTAACATAATAATGCTCCATGGCTCTCTGTAACATTTTTTGTTAAAAATCACAGTGACAACTTTCTCATTGTAATTTTGTAGTAAAAACATTACAGAGAGACAAGGAGCATTATTAGGTTAATGATCAATGCCTCTTCTGTCTAGAACGGGGTTTGGCCCTCGTACACGCTGCAGATTTCACAGACTGAATCTGTAGTGTGAATAATGCTAGTTGATTGCCTGGGTTCACAGCTGAACCCAGACATAAATACAATATTTTCATACAGACTGCCAGTTGAGCTGCATTGCTTTGCCAAAAGTAATTTTATTGTGATTTTGATGACATCCCAGGCTCTCTGTAGGAACAACATGTAGAGGATTGTGCCCATCAGTGAGCCCATTGATGTCACCTGCGCTGATGGCTGTATTTTAGCGTTGACCTAGACTTTCAAAAGGCTATGGCAGCGCTAAATCAGGGACATCAAAAAAGATGCCGTCACCCATCACACTGATTGGCAGAAGCCTCCGCCTACCAATGTGTTGTAGATCCTTCTGATAGCAAGGCAGGAGGCAGGAAATGTTCTATTGAACATCCCGGCTGCCAATGTGAAATTCAAAGTATGTCCGGGCTCAGCTCTGCACCCAGACAACACCTTTAACAGCAGTGTGTCCCTTGTGCTAATCACGTTTCAGAGCGTCATTTGGAAATCAATAACTAAAGAGCGAAATTGTAATTCACCGCTCTTTAGCTAATGAATTCGGGATGAGGCACGTTCACATGAATCGTGGTTCCCACAAGGGCTCATTTTAAAAAAAACTAGATTGACTGATGAACAATCATTTGAAATTCAGAAGTGAAATAGGTTGCATACCCTGTTATCGACAACAAAAAAACACACACACACAGTCAATTAAACTTTTTTTTAATTATCAATAAATAATTTTTTTTAAATATAAAACTTGTTATTATTTTTAAAATATTAATTTAAAAAAAAAAAACTACAGGGTTGTAAACTGGGAGAGGGAGGTGGACCGTTGCGGGGTAGACGTCCTGGGGCCGGCAATGTTTGCCCTCCTGTCCTCTGTGGGGGCTGAATAAAAATGACGGGCCATGGTAAAAGTTGCAGGGTGAATAGGGGTGTGGAGGGAGGAAGGATCAGAAGTGGGGGGAGCCTGAGCATGTGCGGAAGAGGGAATTTGGAAAGAAGTGGGAGGATAAAAGTGTGGGGGAGAAGAAGAAAGAGAGGCAGAGGGGAACACATGCTCAGGGAGGTGAGGTAGGAATGGGAAGGTTGATGGAAATGGGATGGGGGGGTAGGTGTGGGATGGGGGCGGTGCAAAATTTGCCATGACCCGTTTTCAACCATCTTTTTAAAGTCATGCAACTCCTCAGGCATCATTCGGTCCATCACAGGGACTAAGCTTATCGCATAGTTTCGGTTAGGATTGTGTTGCTGTGCCGCGTCCGCCCCGCCATGCGGTGTAGCAAGTCCTCCTTAAAAGACCGAAACTCCTGCGCAAAATCTTCTAGAGAATCAGATACAATCTCTATTAGATTTGCAAAGTCCCTGTGACTGGTCCTACCAGATATTTGGCTGTCTAAAAGGGCTCTCAAATTCTGCCGAACTCGCGAGAGCCTCTGTTCGACAGCCTGATCTGGTAGGGGACCGGGATTATCCTGAACAGATGCATGACAGACAGGAGGGCTGGGGCTGGTGGCCGGTTGCGGGTCCGCTTCAAGAGGTGGTTCAGGCGCCCAAGTGCTGCTGGCAGTTCTGTCAGAAAGAAAAAAGAATATTTAGTTTTTCTTTCAAATACTGCATTCAGTTGCTATGCTATTGCTACCTCCGATTGTAGGAGGCTGCCCGGTACAGAGGGGCCAAACGCTCCTCTGTCTCAGACAGCCCCCTTGCAATCAGAGGGAGACAACAGTTGTCCCTCCGACCGTAGTAGGCTGCCCGGTACAGAGGGGCCAAACGCTCCTCTGTCTCAGACAGCCCCCTTGCGCTCAGAGGGAGATGACAGTTATCCCTCCGACCGTAGGAGGCTGCCCGGTACAGAGGGGCCAAACGCTCCTCTGTCTCAGACAGCCCCCTTGCGCTCAGAAGGAGACGACAGTTGTCCCTCCGACTGTAGTAAGCTGCCCGGTACAGAGGGGCCAAACGCTCCTCTGTCTCAGACAGCCCCCTTGCGCTCAGAGGGAGACGACAGTTGTCCCTCCAACCGTAGATGAATGTACTAAAAAAACCTATTGCTATACTTACCACGTTCCTTTTGAGCCGCCGCAGAGAGATCCCTCCAGGCAGTAAATAACTCATTTCAAATATCCCTCCAGAGCCGCTGGGTGCGCTGATGGTCTGCGTGGTGGTGGTCGTTGTGGTCCCATATAGAGGGACGCGCCTCCACCAGTTGGATGAGGAGTTCATTGTCGATGTAGGGAACAACGAACTCCTCATCTTCCCTGGTGGAGACTCTGGAACCCTAAAAGAAAAAAAAAGAAAATTTGGTCAAATAGAAAAAAACAAGTTAAAAAAAAAATGATTTGATACTTACACGTCCCCGACCCGGCCACAGGCTCTCCCACGGGTTCTGGAGGATACTGGGGGATCCTGCCTGGCGGCTTTCAGTTCAGGTTCCTAATAATTAAAAATTTATTAAAATTGAACACATAATTGTATAGTTTTTGTCAATACTATATATACATATATATACACACACTTACTTCTTGCTGGCCCTGGTCCCTGCTTGGTCCACTGGAAACTTGAGAGGCTGGGGATGATGGGGAGGGGTGATGGCTGGGAAGCCAAAGGAGAAGACAATGACGAATGCTACAATAAAAATCAGTTAATGCAACGAATACAACTATAATGGAAACTCAGAGCATTGCCTGATGTACTTACTGGCTGCATTACCCTCCTGCGCCTTCTGGGTGGGCTCCTGGTCCTCAAAACATTTGTTGAAGACATCTGTATGAAAAAAAAAAAAAGATAAAATGAAGATTAATGAACTACAGTAGAAAAGATATCACTTTAATACTATCTTTTGTTCATGAACTTACTTTTTATTGCACAACACGGTGCCTGCCCACCACAGATGATCCTTATTACCATTAAGTTTTTTCAAGTTGCTACAAAAACATTAAAAAAAATTTTTAGATACCTTAATCTCCACAAACATAAAATCACCAAACCTACTGTGCTAACACCTATCCCAAGTGCTATCACCTTACCCAAGTGAGATCATAACCCCCCACCCCACACTGTGCGATCACGTTCCCACTTTGTGCCATCATCCCACCCCTGTGCAACCCCCTCAACTTGTGCCATCATCCACCACTGTGCCATTATATCCCCGGTGCAATACCCCCCCTTGTGCCATCATCCTCCCCCTGTGCAACCCACCCCCTTGTGCCATCTTCCCCCCCCCGTGCCATTATCCCCCTGTGCACTCCCCCCCCTTTTGGCATCATCCACCCCGCTATGCCATTATCCCCCCGTGCAATACCTCCCCACTTTGTGCCATCATCCCCCCATGCAACCCCCTCCCCTTGTGCCATCATCCGCCACTGTGCAACCCACCCCCTTGTGCCATCTTCCCCTCCTGTGCCATTATCCCCCCTGTGCACTCCCCCCCCCTTTTGGCATCATCCACCCCTCTATGTCATTATCCCCCCCGTGCAATACCCCCCCACACTTTGTGCCATTTTCCCCCCCACGTGGAACCCCCTCCTTGTGCCATCATTCCCCGGTGCAATATCTCCCCCTTGTGCCATCATCCCCCCCGTGCAACCCACCCCCTTGTGTCATCTTCCCCCCCTGTGCCATCATCCCCCTTGTGCAACCCACGCCCTTGTGCCATCTTCCCCCCCTGTGCCATTATCCCCCCTGTGAACCCCCCCTTGTGCCATCATCCCCCTGTGCCATTATCCCCCCTGTGCAATACCCCCCTTGTGCCATCATCCCCTCCTGTGCCGTTACCCGCCCCCCCTCCCCGGTGCAATACCCTCCCCCCTTCTGCCATCGACCCCCCCCCGTGCAACCCACCCCCTTGTGCCATCCCCCCCCCTGTGCAACCCCCCCTTGTGCCATCATCCCCCCCGTGCCATTATCCCCCCCCGGTGCAATACCCGGATCCACTCCCATTCACATGCAGGATAGCTTTAGTCTATCCTCCTTTTCCTGGTCTTCTTTGGAGAAGCCAGGCCGTATCTCCAAGCAATACAGTGTCTTTGCTATTATCAGCTACTTCTCTTGCTTAGACTCCTCCTCTTCCATCGGGCGACATCCACAATGGAATGGTTGACCATGAGAAAACTGTTCATGGCCAGCAATTAGATTGTATGCATGCTGAACTCCCACCTGATCAAGTTGTTGGCAGTGGGAGTTGCTGCTGTACAACTTAGTTGTGGTAAATGTGGTACAGTTCTGCTCCTTTACCCAAATGTAGTCTCTAAAATGTAATTCTACTCGGAGACCTCAGAGTGTCATATGCCAATTTTCAGGCCAATTAGTGCACGTTTGATTCTGGTAGAATTGATTAGAGTATGAAATAATTTTTAACAAAATAATGTAATAAATCGGACATGAAACGAATTTCAGGATATTTGCTCATCTCTATTCTATGCCAAATCCACTAGTGACCCCATGTCAAGGTGTGGACAATTTCATTAAATAGAAAGAAGTCTTTTTTTTTTTTTTTGTTTACAGGTGGGAGGTTGGGCTGTGGGAATACTAGCGAGCGCTTCCATAATGGAAGCGCTCACTAGCCTGCAGGAGGAGGGGGAGTGAAGCGCTGGTACAGTACTTACCCCTCCTCCTGCTTGCCGGCGCTGCTGTGTCCTGACTGCCTGCAGCGTCAGGACGTACAGAGCGCCCTCTGACCTGACGCTGCAGGAGGTCAGGTGACTTCAGCGCGGGCCCCTGGAAGAGGAGAGAGCGGGGACACAGCCAGGACCAGAGGTAAGTTGTTGTTTTTTTTTTCTTGTCTGATCTGAGGTCTGAAGTGGGGGCCAAAAAGGGATCTGGACAGAGTGGGGCATCTGAAAAGTGGCAACAGAATGGGGGGGATCTGAAAAGTGGCAACAGAATGGGGGGGATCTGAAATGGTGGGACAGAATGGGGGGGTTCTGAAATGGTGGGACAGAATGGGGGGGTTCTGAAATGGTGGGACACAATGGGGGGGTCTGAAATGGTGGGACAGAATGGGGGGTCTAAAATGGTGGGGACACAATGGGGGGGTCTGAAATGGTGGGACAGAATGGGGGGGGATCTGAAAAGTGGCAACAGAATAGGGGAATCTGAAATGGTGGGACAGAATGGGGGGGGGTCTGAAATGGGGGGACAGAATGGGGGGGATCTGAAATGGTGGGACAGAATGGGGGGATCTGAAATGGTGGACAGAATGGGGGATCTGACAGAAATGGGGGGGGTCTGAAATGGTGGGACAGAATGGGGGGGGGATCTGAAATGGTGGGACAGAATGGGGGGGGTCTGAAATGGTCGGACAGAATGGGGGGGGATCTGAAATGGTGGGACAGAATGGGGGGATCTGAAATGGTGGGACAGAATGGGGGGATCTGAAATGGTGGGACAGAATGGGGGGGTCTGAAATGGTGGGACAGAATGGGGGGGTCTGAAATGGTGGGACAGAATGGGGGGGATCTGAAATGGTGGGACAGAATGGGGGGATCTGAAATGGTGGGACAGAATGGGGGGGGAATCTGAAATGGTGGGACAGAATGGGGGGGTCTGAAATGGTGGGACAGAATGGGGGGGGATCTGAAATGGTGGGACAGAATGGGGGGGATCTGAAATGGTGGGACAGAATGGGGGGGGTCTGAAATGGTGGGACAGAATGGGGGGGGTCTGAAATGGTGGGACAGAATGGGGGGTTCTGAAATGTGGGACAGAATGGGGGGTTCTGAAATGGTGGGACAGAATGGGGGGGTTCTGAAATGGTGGGACAGAATGGGGGGTTCGGAAATGGTGGGACAGAATGGGGGGTTCGGAAATGGTGGGACAGAATGGGGGGGGTTCTGAAATGGTGGGACAGAAATGGGGACCAGAAAGGGAGGTCTAAAATGGGGGCCAGAAAAGGGGTTCTGACATGGGGCCAGAAGGGGGGGGGGGTTTGACATGGGCCCCAGAAGGAGAGTTCTATATGGGGGCCACAAGAGTATGATATGGGGCCAGAAGGGGGGGGGTATGATTGAGGGTCTGGAGGTCTGATTGGGGGTCTGCAGGCCTAATGAGGGTCTGATTGGGGCTTTGGAGGTCTAATGAGGGTCAGACATGGGAGTTTGGAGGTCTAATGAGGGTCTGATAGGGGGTCTGGGGGTCTAATGAGGATCTGATAGGGAGTTTGGAGGTCTAATGGGGGTTAGATATGGGAGTTTGGAGGTCTAATGGGGGTCTGTAGATGGGGGTCTCATCTGGGGTTTGATATGGGGATCTGATCTGAAAGGTAAGGGGGGTACTGTTTTCTGTGTGGTGCCAGTATTTTCAGGGGGGCTGTTTCTGTAGTATAGTATGGGGGGCGGGCAGGGTGAGATGTGGAGAAGGTGAGAGGATGATGGAAAAGTAGGAAAGTAAGATGTCTGTTTGTTGAACTCTTCAGAGACGAGGCACAGCTGAAAGAAGTCACCATGGCGGTCTGGTCTGACAGAAGAAGAGGAAAGAAAACGTCATCAGAGAAGAGAAGTCACTGGATGTAAGAGGTACATATGAGGCGCTGTATGACCCTGTATGTTCTGTAGTGCTGTATGAAATCTTTTCCAAGTCTGTCTTTGAAGGGGTGGTCTTTTTTTTGTACGAGCGCTGCTTTCTCTGCTCTGTTTACTGCTCTTCACTGCAAATTCTATGGCGAGCAGGTGAACAGAGCAGAGAAAGCAGCTCTCATATGAGCTCTGCTCTCTCTTCAAACAGCTGATCGTCAGGGTGCCGGAGGACCCCAGCCGATCTGATATTGATGACCTATCGTGAGGATAGGTCATTAGTAGTAAAAAGAGGACAACCCCTTTAACAGTAGGACTGGAGGGAAGGGATTAGGTTGAGAATTTGGCATGGGGGGGAGCGTTTCAATTTCAAGTTTTGCCTTGGGAAAATCTAGGTGCACCAGCGGCAGGTGGGCGGGGGGGGGTACAGACTGAGGGTAGTTGGGTGGGGGTTAATTGGCTTGGCAGAGGACCATTTTCAGTATCCAGGGGGTTGGGGGGGAGGATAGGTCACTGTAATAAGTCCAGGAGGAGGCTACTATGGGGGGTGGGGTAACAAGGCTACTATGTCGTTGGTGGGCTACTGAGGAGAGACTACTATGCTACTGTGGGGGGAGGAGGCTACTATGAGGTGGGGGGGTGAGAAGAGGCTACTATGGGGGGTGGGGGTAACGAGGCTACTATGGGGTGGGGGGTTCTAAGGAGAGGCTACTATGCTACTGTGGGGGTAGGAGGCTACTATGGTGTGTGGGGGGGCTGAGGAGAGGCTACTATGCTACTATTTGGGGGCGTGGGGGAATTGGTCACGTTGGGGGGGGGGGGGGCGGTTGGGGCGTGTTATCACAGAGAGTGCCTAGGGCAGCATGAACCCTAAATACAGCCCTGGTCACAGTGGGTGCAGTTCACTAGCAATCGGACTTTATAGTTACATCAATGTACAGTATTACTTAAATGGATTGTCCAGGTTCAGAGCGGAACTCGGACATATGCTCCTTTTCACCCAGACAGCCCCCCTGAGATCAGCATCAGAGCATTTCATGTTCCGATGCTCTCCCTTGTCTTGCACTGAATCGTGCAGGGCAAAGCTTTTTTTTTCAGCAGATCTGGCGCAGTGTTCCCGGTGACATTGCCGGCATTAATGGGTGGGCTTTAGTCCTGCCCTAGCCTGTCACGTCACCAGCAACACTGCTAAGCGGGAGATTCTGCCTAGCAGTGAAAAATATTAACAAAACTGCCCTTGCCTTGGGCGATATAGGACAGGGCAAAGGGAAGAATTGGAACCTGAAATGCTCCAATGCACATCTCAGAGGGGTTGCCTGGGTGAAAAAGGGAATGTGTCCGGGTTCAGAGCCTTTAAGAGAGCCAACTGCCTAGCTGTAAATAAAAGTTGCACAAGAGGGAGGATGAGATTTGTTGCATTTTTGCTATCTAAAATTGTTCTGTGTAGGGCAGGAGGAACATGGACAAGGTCACAGGAAAAAGAGAATTTCATCTCCTCCCCCTTGGCTTCTCTCTGGCAGACCACTGTTGGTAAGGACAAGAATGCATTAAATTTCCTTTCCATAAAATATTGAATTATGCCTGGCGCTGGTTTAGAGTATCAAGTGCACCAGGTTTAGTGGCAATGGCCAGTAATTATGAAATAGTTCAGCAGTTAGGTGATAAATTTCCTTTGTGGCCAACTCCTCTAATGAGCAGTAACCATTAAACCATCATTGTCACATCATGCTACGTTCCTGACAGTTTAAACAGATTCAGCTAGCTATTTTATACTGTGCACCCCACTTTGGATAAATCTGCAAATCAAGTAACTATAGTGATGTAAAATCAGATGTATGTAAAGAGATTGGTTATCTCAGTTTCAGAAAATCCCTTTAAACATTTCCTTGCATGTCGTAATCCGTTCGGAGGCATTACTGTCTTGAATAGTATTTCCACTAGGAAGCAGAAGCGGAAGAAACCAACATGAAATCAGCATTAAAGCCCTGTAAATGAGATCTTCCCATCATAGTAGACAAAGGCTGTTTTACTGGGTGATTTGGTGCTACACTTGCACAGTACAGGGTGACATAAACAGCAGCATAGATTTTATTGATGGATTCGCAGGACTAAAAAAACGAAGTTGAATTCTCTGCAAAATGATCAAAATGATGCTGACATGACCAGAGCATTAAAGCTGCTCTCTGGGAATTAAATTACTGGAAATACTTAAATATTACTTCATTATAAAATATATTCCCAAATACCTTTCATTCCTGATGATCTTATCAGCTGTATTTAGGATCATAATCCCTGACAAGCAGAGCAGAGAGGAGGATGAGGCAGCTCTTTACCTCAGTGTTGTAAAGTAACTCGTCCTCCTGTGTGATTAGGACAGGTTCTGTGTGTACTAATAGGATGGCGGGCATTTTATTTCTCCTAATAATTGCTCCCCAGACAAAATGAGCAAGTAATACTTACAGTATTTTCATTTTCTTACTTCCTGGTGAACCCCTTTAAGGTGACCATAAACCTTAGATGAATGTTGGCCATACGTGAATCTCATCTGTAGGGACCTACCATGTAATGCTTATAGAGGTGTCAAGACTCTCCCTGACATGTGATATCAGTGGAGAGAAATTCATTCCTTTGGGGTTCTGCATGCTAGATCCTTTGTTCTCATAGGGGATTGGCCACTGCCAGAAGTGTGTGGCATTGGTTCATTCCCTATATAGAGCATATGCACACTAAAATGAGTTCAGCTTCATGTGTATGTGAGAGTTGCACCTTATAGATTTGAACATCAGCTTTCTAAAGTGTCCCACCTGCTTTGACAGTTCAGATCCAGGCATTTTGATTTTCCTTTTGATCCCTTTTTAACACAGTTGAGGAAGTTGGTTGAACTTAATAGATGGTTCACTATTTTTAGGACTTACAATGGCCTGCATAATTTTGGTATAATTCAAAAGAATAAAAATCATTAAAAAAATACTTAAAGACTAAACTGCTAAAACACTAAAATGCAACCTACAATCTAACAAATAGGTAAAAAAAAATTACCAACTTGGTAATTGACTTACATTACCAAAACTGAACTGATTCCTCATTTTCTACATGGTTCACCTGATGGCCCAACTTCCATTTACGGTACTTTCATTCAAGTCATGTAGACAAAGTCTATGAGACTTTCTGGTTCAGTGTACAGGTCTGTCATTGACAATGTCATCTACTGTGCAATATCTGCTATCTGCATCATCCAATCATCTGATTGGCTGGCTAAATTCAACTTCTAGTGCATGGACATGGACTCATGGTGCCAACTAACTGGTTTGGCTTTGAGCTAAACCTAAGGGTTTTGTCTCGGCGGTCCCCTGGTATTCACCCTTTAACCCCTGTACAGGAATCAGGACTTGCAGCAGGAAACCAACCTCCTGGAATAATCCCAGTGTAGTTGCCAGCTGACCCATGTGATACTTGAAGTCATGAAACAGGCCTAGGTCAGGGAAGGAAGAGTTTATGCCTATCCAATCAACTAATCCAAGATCAGGGCAGGCAGCAGAGTATCACAGGCTGACAGGCAGGATAGCACACTTTTACTGGGTAACTAGACAACGAGGAACCTAAGCATAGGCAAGGAGTGAGAGGTCAGACCATGATTTATAGAAGAAGCTGATTGCAATTAGAAGCAGCTGTGCAACTGCACACAGATCAAGGAGAGGATGGGAGTGCTGGTGATGGCAAAAAATGAGAGTAGTAGTAATAGTTCAATGTTCATAATAGCAATGGACACAGACCGCTGATGTAACACCATGCATTTAGCCAGACAGTTGGGGAGTACGGATTTGATGATGCTAATTGCCCTCCTCACGGTAGATGAGAATGTCAATGACAAACCCATACACTGAGTTGATGGACTTTTTTTTTTTTTATGTGATGTCAGCAGAAGTGAAAGGAAGGTGGTCCATCATGTGACCTATGCAGAAAATCGAGAATCAATAACGTTTTTCTAATGTAAGTAAAATATAAGGTTGGTCACTTAATATATAACCTATTTGTTAGATTTAAGCTTATTTTAGAGTGGTTTTGGGTCTTGGAATCCTCCTTTAAGACTGGAAACATTCATATAGTTTGAGGTGCAGTCAGAAGTTGATCCAACAGGAAGGAGTTGAAGTAAAATCCTATATTTTCAGTGGCTCTCGAATCCACTACTGACTTTGCCTCAAAAATACATCAAAAGCTGCATCTCAAACTGAATCAGAAACTGCATGTGTGACTCCAGCTTTAAAGAGTTTTTCCAGCTACCGCAATAATTTTATCTATTCCCTAGACAGCGACATAACATAAAAAAAGCTTGCACTCAAAGTAAATAAAAAACTTGATGGGTCATACGTCACAACGCAATATATTTTACGTGGTATCTTCAAGGAAGATGGCCTCGGCTGTCAGGGTTGGGATAAACAGACAACAAAGGAACGTGTGCCCTGAGCTTACCCAACCCTCTGTCCCTGCCTATTGCCTCACCCACGCTAAACCGTGGGGCGACAACCACGAAGACTGCGAAATACATTAGTAAACGTGCAGGGGAAGGGAAAACAAACAGAGACAAACAAAACACAGAAGAATCGTCAGCTAGCCGTGTCAGAAACCAGAGATAACGTCAGCACAAAATCAGAAAACGGAAGAGTAGTCAGGTACGAGCCAAGGGTCAAATAAGCAGTAGAATACACACGATAACAACGCACAAGCAGGAATAGCAAAGATTTGCAAAAACCAACAAGGAGCAGAGAGGAAGGTAGGTATATATGCAGGAAGATATCCCACCCCCAGGTTCTGAATGGACCAGATTCAGAGAAGCCACTCAGCCCAGCACTTGAGAATTAACCCTGAGTAGACCAACCAAACATGAAGCTGGGCGTTGGCTCCAAAACAACTCACAGTGTGAACATGGTTAAAGGCACTAAACAGAAACACACAAAAACTCAGAATACAAAACATAGACCCTATGTTCTCCGATGACCAGCCCTGACATCGGCAACTTCTTCACATGCAAATGGATGAAGTGAGTATGTATTTTTTTTGTTTTTACTACCATTTCAGGGAAAGTTGATTCATTACAAAGAAGCGCGAGAAAATATAACTTCATAGCAAATCGAAGTTTTCCTGAAATTCGGATCAAAGTCAATTCATTAGACCTCGATTCGCTTAACACTACTTATAATATTTCTATCCACAGATACGCAAAACAATTAGCAAAAGGACCTTTGTGACACAATGTAATAATATGAATGTTATTAATTACTATATGAAAAGTCCAAAAAAAAGAAAAAAGAAGATTTTACAAACATTTTCTCACAGCCGGACAACTGTACTGTTTCTTTACTTCAGAAGAGTGGTGATAAGAGGGGAGTCATTTATTCAATGTACTAACTATTGATTAAGCTTTCAACTAAACTGCGGGAACTGTGCATGCATCACATTTATATCTTCTAACACACATATTATTTCATTAAACTATGATTCCACCTTTGCTATTGTTCTGTCTTTCTTTAAAATAGAGCCTACCTTTCCCAGGCTCATGTACTAATCATGCATATATTGGCAAATAAACGTGGGATTTGCCTAAGGTGTTAAAACTGTGAAGCAGAATTTTAACTCTCCAGGGTGCCTATAATGTGATAGGACTCCCAGACTCCCATTATATTTAAGAAGAAACTAAGAAAACCAGGACACAAAAAGGTGTTTTTTTTAGCAGCTTAAAAATAAAATGTATTCAGGACTGAATACAAGGAATATAGATATGACAAGTACATCCAGTGTTATGTATTAATACAGATGTGCTCATACATTTACACACATCATGAAGAATTTGCAAGATGACTACCATCTCAGAATAGTACTATCACTAAAAAAGCCATAATAAGTTAATTTATTTCAGTAATTCAAGTCAAAATGTGAAACACATATATTCTATAGATTAATTACACAGAGAGGGATTTATTGCAAGCATTTATTTCTTAATGTTGATGATTATGGCTTACAGCTAAGGACAACCCAAAGGTCAATATTGCATACTAACCTTTGTATACTCAGGGTCTCACACTCCGATTAGCTATCTGCAAAGGTTTACTAAGTCTTTAAATGGTCCGTCAATATGCTTCAGTAAAATACACAATTATGGGGAAGACTGCTGACTTGACAGTTGTCCAGAAGACAGTCATTGACACCCTCCATAAGAAAGGTAAGCCACAAAAGCTTATGCTAAAGAAGCTGGGGGAGAGTCACAAGGAGTGGACTGCAGCTGGAGTCAGTGCTTCAAGAGCCACCACACACAGACATGGCTACAACTGTCGCATTCCTTGTGAGAAGCTCATCGTCCAGAGAAAACATCAGAAGGGTCTTACCTGGGCTGAGGAGAAAAATGACTGGACTGTTGCTCAGTGTTTTCATTTCAGATGAAAATACATTTTCCATTTAATTTGGAAATCCAAATCCCAGAGTCTGGAGATAGAGTGGAGAGGCACACAATCCAAGTTGCTTGAGGTCCAGTGTGAAGTTTCCACAGTCAGTGATGGTTTGGGGAGCCATGTCATCTGCTGGTGTTGGTCCACTGTGTTATATTAATTCCAAAGGCAGCAAAGCCGTCTACTGGGAAATAGTAGAGCACTTCATGCTTCCCTATGCTGACAAGCATTATGGAAATGTTGATTTCATTTTCCAGCAGGACTTGTCTCCTGCCCACAATGCCAAAAGTACAGATACCTGGTTTAATAACCACAGTATCACTGTGCTTGATTGGCCAGCAAACTCATCTGATCTAAACCCCTCAGAGAATCTATGGGACATTGTCAAGAGGAAGATGAGAGGCACCAGACTCAACAATGAAGATGAGTTGAAGGCTGCTATCAAAGCAACCTGGGCTTCCATAACACCTCAGCAGTGCCACAGGCTGATCACCTCCATGCAACGCCGCATCGATTCAGTAATTCATGCAAAAGGAAGCCCAACCAAGTATTGAGTGCACATACTGTACATTAGGCTTGAGCGAATTGAGCTTTGAAGTTGATTCGTACAAAAACTTTGTTGTTAATGCTGCTTCCATACAGCACTAAAACGTATTGGCTCAGTGTAGCAAAACTTTGTCTTGGCCGAAGTTGCACAAGACTTCGGTAAATTACTACATTATTCCTATCTGCGTATTTAAAAACATTTTAAAATAAGATTCCGAAGTGGGATTTGGTACTGGCTGGTACCTCGTTACTAAAGCCCACTTCGGATTCCTATTTTAAAATTGTTTTATAAATGCAGATCTGAATACCCTAGTAATTCACTGAAGTCTCCCACATATTCGGCTTGGCTACATTGAGCCAATACATTTTAATGCTATACGGAAGCAGAATTAACAACTACACTTTTGAAGAATCGACTTCAGATCTATGATCCAAAGCTCAATATGCTAAAGCCTACTGTACATACTGTCTAATATTTCTGAATTAACAATTATTTTTTAACTGGTCTTATAATAAATTGTAATCTTCTGAGATACTAACTTTTGGGTTTTCATTAGCTGTAAGTCACACCTTGATGTCTTACTGATGGCATTAGTGTTGTGGCTCCGGAGGTGTAGTGCAGTAAAGTTTTTACATAGTATGGTCTATGTATTGGTTAGCTCTATGAATGCAGGCAAAAAATGGGAGCACATTTACTCCCTGGGGCACCGGTGGTTATTACCGCCTGGGGCACTATCTCTGGGAGGGTCCAGGTCCAAAATTTGTCCTAGGACCATAGGATTCTAGTTATTTCCCTGTGGAAACTCTTTGGAAGACATGAATTTAATCAACTTACTAATATGTCTTTATCAGAAGTTCATCAACGGTTTTGCTCCTTGAGAAGCCACACCTCCTTATTATGAAAGTTGCATCTTGTACAAAATTGTACAGAACTTTTGATGAAGATGAAGTTGATTACATTTATATTTCCAAAATATTTCTTAAGATTCTACTAAAGTAACCACCCCCTTAAAGGTTATGAGTGTGTGGTGGCCACTCTACAGCCTTCATTTTTTTCTGCTGCAGCAACTGAAGGGTCGACTACAACATATAAGTTTTATATACTTGCGCTGACCAAGTCATTCATAGATTGTATTAGTATCCATCACTAGATGGAGTTGTTGTCACCCTCTCTATAAAGAGAGGGGGTATTCTAGAGACAAATCAGTCAGTGTGAGTCCTAGAGCAGAGAGGAGTGAACACATGCTCCAAGCTGAGAGAAAAGGAAGCCTTTGATTAGGGATCAATCAAAGTAAGGCTAGAACAAGAACTTTATAAACTTTATAAACCTAAAAAGCATTCCAGTGTTAAAACAGGGTGTAGAAACCCTGTGAAGGTAAACTGCAAAAAAAGAAGCTTCTAGACTCCACAGCCACATTGTTCAGTAATGTATAGGCTTCAGGCCCTGGAAAACCTTAAAAAGGGTAATAATTTGGATATGCCCACTATGCTACAGCCTGCTGTGGAAACCTGCAGTAACTTTAAGTACAGCAACCTTTACAAAAGGTGCAGAGTTCAGGTGCAGAGTCTGATTTTGGGGTCTGCCCTGTGGTTGCATTGTACCAGAGAACGTTTTGCATGCCTATTTCTGAATGCTTATGCAAGACTAGAAAAGTGCAGTGTAAGGAGATTTGATTGAAGGAGACATTTTGGCCTATTAACTACCTTTGCAGCTGTGTAATTTGTAGGATTTGTGGAAAGTGCATCTGCCAGTCAATGCATGATGAGAACTGCCACTGATGTGCTTGAACAGTAAAGAATTGTTCTAGGGCAAAACTGCCTCATGATTGCCTCCTTCAATGCTGCATGGGAATCTTCTTTGCACCTCACACGTCTGCACCATCAAGGGCACCCTGACCACTATCAGGCAGGAGAATCCCATAATTGAGGTTTGATCTGAAGGGAAGAAAGGTTTGCCTTTCTCGTCACTGCACGGCCCAGGCGAGCAACTACAATCAACATTTTTGCCACTATCACTCCTCTTCTTCCCTCTGCTCTCCTGCCCCCCTGCATCACTTCACAAGTACTCTCCAAATGCAGTGTCCTTCAAATATTTTCTGATAATATACTGCATTCATCCTATCGTCAGTTTTGAATAACACTTACCACTGGAGCTGTAGCACATACCGTACAGCGGAGATGAACCTTTTTGCTTTATGGTAACAATGGTATATAACTCTTTTCCAAAAAGAGTGTCTATGCAGGCATGGGATTCAGCCAGTTCCCTCAGGTTCTCCAGATCCATTTTTTAAAATTACAGATCCGGATGGCAGCTGGAGATGAGCCCTTCCATTTCATAGTTTAGCTCCTTAGGCTTTTTAAAATTTGGGTGGTATGTGTGTGTAGTGTATATGTGGTGTATTTGTGTATGTGTACCATGTATATGGTGTATTTATGTGTATGTGTGTTGCATATATGTGATATATATATATATAAGCATGTTTCATGATGCCGCCTGTTCGCCGTTGAGTAGGGAACCTGTTGTTAAAAATATGAATCCTACCTCTGTGTATATGTTCAGTGGTAGTCTTATCACTCCAAATCACTCCAAATGTTTTTTTCTAGAGTTTCTAAGTGATATTTGATGCATTGTAAGGGACCATTGTGTGGAGTTGGTGCCACAACTTTTTTTCTGTGAACTCTACTTTTTGTTCTAGTATTTCCTTCTGGCGCCTGCTGAAACGATTACTTTGTTTCAAAGAAGCCTGGAGTTTATTAGAAGGTTTTCTTTGCATCCCAGCAATTCTGTCTCTTGCTCTACATGGCATACCCATGCCTTAGTATTACCAGTTTGAACAGAACTGGTTGGCATGTTTCAGATCTTTGGATATTGTAATATTTCCTTTTCCTGATTTATGCAGTTAAATTAATTTTGCTCACATCATCCTTTGATGGATCTTTTGCATTCCCAATGCTCCATTAACCGGGAAAGTCAGTGCAGCCTGGATGAAATGCACATGAGTTTCTCAAGAGTTCCGAAACTGATTTATATGCAGGTAATAATTACAATTAAGCACGGTTATAGTTACAATCCCTGTATAAAAGTATGTGATATCAGTTATCATTATGATTAATAAACAATATGCACAGTTCTATGATGATAAATAACTTAATTTGTCATCATAGGCTACTTTCACACTAGCGTTAGCACGGATCCAGCACCTAAAGGGTGCCAACGGATCCGTGCTAACGCTATACATGTGTGGAGCCGGAGCAGCGCTCCGGCCCCACACATGACACACATTAAAACAAGACACAGACATACATACAAACAAACATACAGACATACATACAAACATACAGACATACATACATATTCACATACTCCCGG
Organism: Rhinella marina; assembly: GCA_900303285.1. Classification (NCBI taxonomy): domain Eukaryota; kingdom Metazoa; phylum Chordata; class Amphibia; order Anura; family Bufonidae; genus Rhinella; species Rhinella marina. The sequence continues at coordinate 27,627 of ONZH01026248.1, forward strand.
GACGCAGGCAGAATGTCTTCACGCGCCTCCTGCGCGCAGTGATGACGATTCCCCACAGCGCCCTCTGCTGGGCGCAGTGGGGAAACGTCATCGCAGCGCGCAGGAGGCGCGTGAAGACCTGCTGCCGGCGTCCCGGGAGTATGTGAGTATGTATGTATGTCTGTATGTTTGTTTGTATGTATATCTGTGTGTATGTATGCCGGATCCGGAATGACCCCCCATTGGAAATCAATGGAGGACAGATCCGGATTACTGGTGTGTCCACACCAAACTGATCCGTCCCCATTGACTTGCATTTGGGGTCATTCCGGATCCGTCTTGGTGCGGATGCCTGGACCGGAGAGCAAACCGCAGCATGCTGCGGTTTGTTCTCCGGTCTGAAGACGGAACGGAATGCTTTCAGGAGCATTCCGTTGTCTTCAGTTCAGTTTTGTCCCCATTGACAATGAATGGGGACAAAACTGAAGCGTTTTTTTCCGGTATTGAGCCCCTATAACGGAACTCAATACCGGAATTTAAAAACGCTAGTGTGAAAGTAGCCATAATCCTAAATTTTTGAATGGTGTTATGTAGGATGACTCATATTTACAAAAGAATTGTACATAATAGCTATAAATTCTGCCAGAAGTATGCAAGTGTTTAAGCTTAAATGACCTGTCCACTCCTTTACTATTGTTGGCTAAACCTCAGAATAGACCATCAATATCTCATTGGTGAGAGTCGATACGCTGCCTCACCACTGATCAGCTTTTTAGTGTAGCTCTGGCTGGGGTTGGAAGTCAGTGATGGAATTTCACAGCTCCATCCATTATGCCATGGATGGAGCCTGTAACAGCAGCTCTGAAATAACCAGGTCCGTCCACTACACAATGGGTGGAGTTGCATACAGATCCACCACTGAATTATGGCACCAAAGCTATTCTGAAACCATTGGGGTTCAGGGCTTTGGATTCCCGCTGAACAAGAATTGATGACCTATCCTAAAGATAGGCCATCAATAGTAAAAAAGTGGACAACCCCATGAAAGAGGTTGTCCAGGACTTACATATTGAATTAGAGATGAGCGAATTTTCTGAGAGTTTGAATCCGTTGCTTCGCCAAATTTTACAAAAAAATTGCTTTGTGATGAATGACTTCGTCACAAAGCGCATTTTTTGGTAAGTAGCAGGGTGCCATGACAGGGAGCTGCAATAGCGCCGCCCCCATCATTGTACCCCTCAGATGCCTCGTTCATACATGATTGTGGCATCTGAGTGTAAACAGTGCAAAATTAACATTAAAAAAATTAAATCAAACTTACTGTGGCCGGCCCCCGCCATCTTGCTTGAATATCTGGCTCGAAATCTTGCACGGCGTGAGATTACGTCATCATGCTGGCCGCTGACATCATACGTCACCACGCACGAGATTATGGCTGAGATCTTCAATCAAGATGGAGGCGGTAAGTGTGATTTTTTTTTTTACACTATTTCAGGTTAAATCGATTCACTACCAAAAAGCATGAGGAAATTTGGCTTTGAGGTGAATCAAATTTATCCTGAAATTCAGATCGAATTCCACTTTTTGGGGTTCAATTTGCTCATCTCTACTGATAATCTATCCGCAGAATAGGAGATCAATGTCTCATATGTGGGGGTTTGACTCCTGGCACTCCAGTCAATCAGCTGCTAGAAGAGATAGTGGCTCTCAGGCGAGTTCTGTGGCCTCTTTCTTGGCCTGTGGCTTCTTGTACATTGGTGAAATGGTCTTTCTACAGCTCAGTCTGATTCAAGTGTATTGGATTGAGTTGCAGTGCCAAGTACAGTCACTCTACAATGCACAGCACTACCTTGACCCCCTTAAATAGCTGATCAGCAGGGGGCCTGGAGTTCTATCTAATATTGAAGATCCATTCTGAGGATAGATCATGAGGAAGTCATAACAAGGACTTTAGCTGTAACAAATGAGACGTGTAGAGTACTCTACTTGTCTAAGACATCTTACCATGCTTTGTCTCATACATAACAATTCAAATAATTGCTACTCTTAAAGAAGATGTCTATGCAAAGATGTCCTTAATGTTTCGAGCATAGGCCTCAGGCCCTGGAAAACCTTAAAAAAGGTAATAATTTGGATATGCCCACTATGCTACAGCCTGCTGTGGAAACCTGCAGTAACTTTAAGTACAGCAACCTTTACAAAAGGTGCAGAGTTCAGGTGTAGAGTCTGATTTTGGGGTCTGCCCTGTGGTTGCATTGTACCAGAGAACGTTTTGCATGCCTATTTCTGAATGCTTATGCAAGACTAGAAAAGTGCAGTGTAAGGAGATTTGATTGAAGGAGACATTTTGGTCTATTAACTACCTTTGCAGCTGTGTAATTTGTAGGAATTGTGGAAAGTGCATCTGCCAGTCAATGCATGATGAGAACTGCCACTGATGTGCTTGAACAGTAAAGAATTGTTCTAAGGCAAAACTGCCTCATGATTGCCTCCTTCAATGCTGCATGAGAATCTTCTTTGCACCTCACACGTCTGCACCATCAAGGGCACCCTGACCACTATCAGGCAGGAGAATCCCATAATTGAGGTTTGATCTGAAGGGAAGAAAGGTTTGCAATTGGAATTGGATTGAGTTGCCGTGCCAAGTACAGTCACTCTACACTACACAGCACTACCTTGACCCCCTTAAATAGCTGATCAGCAGGGGGCCTGGAGTTCGATCTAATATTGAAGATCCATTCTGAAGATAGATCATGAGGAAGTCATAACAAGGACTTTAGCTGTAACAAATGAGACGTGTAAAGTACTCTACTTGTCTAAGACATCTTACCATGCTTTGTCTCATACATAACAATGCAAATAATTGCTACTCTTAAGGCCTCTTTCACACGAACGTTGTGTTTTGCGGTCCGCAAATTGCGGAGCCGCAAAAACAATGGATGGCATCCGTGTGCATTCCGTAGTTTGCGGAACGGAACAGCTGGCCCCTAATAGAACAGTACTATTCTTGTCCGTAACACGGACAAGAATAGGACATGCTCTACTTTTTTTTGCGGGCCACAGAACGGAGAAACGGATGCGGACAGCACACGGTGTGCTGTCCGCATTTTTTGCGGGCCCATAGAAATGAATGGGTCCGCATTTTTCATGTGAAAAATGCGGATCGGAGCCCGCAAAAAATACTGTTGTGTGAAAGGGTCCTAAAGAAGATTTCTATGCAAAGATGTCCTTAATGTTTTGAGTACAATAACACAATGATTTTATTTCTGTAACAAGCAAATGAGGTTAAAGGCTTTCTGCGAATAGAGATCAAATTTTTTCATTCTCATATGACCATTATATACAGTAGATACAAATCTCCAACTAATCTCCACATCCTAATAGCTGCTATTCACGTTAGAATGTAAATATTCAAGGGGCAAATATTCCACATTTTCCAAACCATCAACACCTGGATCTCAACACTTATGTAATTGCATGCAATTAAAAATGTGAGCTATTTAATAAAATGTATCTGTATAGCACCACCTGCTGTTTTGTTCTTTTCCATATTTCTCTGCCCACCTAACTGAGGTGGCCACACACGTTCAGTTTAAGGGCCCATTCACACAACCGTGTGAATGGGTCCACATCAATTCCGCAATATATGGGGCCCTTACTTCTCTAGGTGTGGGGGGCTGGTTTGATCTTTTCTATGGGGCCCTTACTCCTCTATGAGTCCTGACCAAGTTTTCACCTTCAGTAGAAGAGGAAAAAATCCCAACTAAGACTGGACCCCCTCTTGCCCTGGGCCCCATAGCAGTCACATGGTCTGCCACTACGGTAGTTACGCCCCTGGTTCAATGGATCTAGGCTAATCATGTGTCCTGCTGCTCTATTCATTCTCTATGGGGCTGCCTGAAATAGGCAAGTACAGTGCTCAGCTATGTTCAGCAGTCCCATATAGAATGAATGGAGCAGCTGGAGCATATTTGACCTCTCTATCAGGATGGGGATATGCGATTGCCAGCATCAGGATTAAAAATTAGAAATCAACTCTCCACGCACTGACTTTCTGGAGAACCTCTGTGAGATGTGTGTTTATATACAACATCAAACCTGAGGAGAAAAAGCTGCAGGGAAGAGCGAGAGAGCAGCAGCTTGAACCAATCAGAAGACAGGAGGTGTGTCAGTGTAGCAGTGTAGCTAAGGCTACTTTCACACTTGCGTTGTTACTTCTGGTATTGAGATCCGGCAGAGGATCCCAATACCATAATTAAATGGATCTGTTTTGATTTTGCACATCAGGATGCATCCATTCTGTTAGGATGAGGTTGTGTGAAATCAAGACGGAAAAAAAAAGGATCCGTCACTAAATACATTGAAAGTCAATGGGTGACAGATCCGTCTTTTAAGGCTCCTAAAAAAATGGATCCATCACCATTCACTTACATTGTTTTCAGTGCTGGATCCATTTTTTTTTTTTCTTTCCATTTTTATAACCGGACACAAAACGGAATGCTGCTGGAACGGGAGACATCCTGACACATCCTGAACGGATCTCTTTCCATTCAGAACTAAACAGAATATTGAAATCCTCTGCTGGATCTCAATACTGGAAAACAACAGCACAAGTTTGAAAGTAGCCTTAGCTGTAGTCGTGGATCATAGCTCTACTGTAATGCAGATGAGCAAAAATCAGCCAAGGTGCAAGACCCAAGGAAAATAAGCAGCGGGTAAATATCCCTTATAGGCAGTGTAATTTCACCTTGAAGCATTTTACACTAATAGAATTTAGGCTACTTTCACATCTGCGCTTTCGTTTTCCGCTATTGAGATCTATCATAGGATCTCAATACCGGAGAAAAACGCTTCCGTTTTGTCCCCATTCATTATCAATGGGGACAAAACTGAACTGAAGGAAAAGGAGTGCACCAGAATGCATTCTGTTCTGTTTCATTGTGTTCCCATGATGCACACAAAAGTGCAGCAAGCAGCGTTTTTGAGTGCGTCCTGGGATGCAGAGAAAGATGCTTACGTCATGACTCACAATGTAGGTCAATGGAGACATTTTCTTTGACAAAAAAGAAAACGGATCCGTCCCTCATTGACCTACAATGGTTTTAGAGACGGATCTGTTTTGGCTATTTTAGAGATAATACAACCGGATCGGTTCATAACGGATGCAGATGGTCGTATTATTGTGACGGAAGCGTTTTTGATGATCCATGAAGGATCCAGCAAAAACGCAGATGTGAAAGTAGCCAATAGTTTATAATATCATCTCATTTTCTGTATTACTCCATCCTCAAGACATACAGAGCCTTGCGAAAGTATTCGGCCCCCTGGAACTTTTCAACCTTTTGCCACATTTAAGGCTTCAAACAAAAAAGATCTAACATTTTAAATTTTTGGTGAAGAATCAACAACAAGTGGGTCACAATTGTGAAGTGGAACGAAATTTATTGGATCATTTAAACCTTTTTTGTATTGTTGTTATTGTTATTTGGCCCCCTTGCATTAATACTTTGTGGCGCCACCTTTTGCTGCGATTACAGCTGCAAGTCTCTTGGGGTATGTCTCTATCGGTTTTGCACATCTAGAGACTGAAATTCTTGCCCATTCTTCCTTGCAAAACAGCTCTAGGTTGGATGGAGAGCGTTTGTGAACAGCAGTTTTCAGCTCTTTCCACATATTCTCCATTGGATTCAGGTCTGGACCATGACTTGGCCATTCTAAGACCTGGATACCTTTATTTGTGAACTATTCCATTGTAGATTTTGCTTTATTGTCTTGTTGGAAGATAAATCTCCGTCCTAGTCTCAGGTCTTTTGCAGACTCCAATAGGTTTTCATCCAGAATGGTCCTGTATTCGGCTCCATCGATCTTCCCATCAATTTTAACCATCTTCCCTGTCCCTGCTGATGAAAAGCAGGCCCAAACCATGATGCTGCCCCCACCATGTCTGACAGTGGGGATGGTGTGTTCAGGGTGATGAGCTGTGTTGCTTTTACGCCAAGCATATCGTTTTGCATTGTTTCCAAAAAGTTGTATTTTGGTTTCATCTGACCAGAGCCCCTTCTTCCACATGTTTGGTGTGTCTCCCAGGTGGCTTTTGGCAAACTGTAAACGAGACTTTTTATGGATATCTTTGAGAAATGGCTTTCTTCTTGCCACTCTTCCATAAAGGGCAGATTTGTGAAGTGTTGGACTGATTGTTGTCCTATGGACAGACTCTCCCACCTCAGCTGTAGATCTCTGCAGTTCATCCAGAGTGATCATGGGCCTCTTGGCTGCATCTCTGATCAGTCTTCTCCTTGTTTGAGATGAAAGTTTAGAGGGACGGCCGGATCTTGGTAGATTTGCAGTGGTCTGATACTCCTTCCATTTCAATATGATCGCTTGCACAGTGCTCCTTGGGATGTTTAAATCTTTTGGTATCCAAATCCGGCTTTAAACTTCTCTACAACAGTATCACGGACCTGCCTGGTGTGTTCCTTGGTCTTCATGATGCAGAACCCTGAGACTATCACAGAGCAGGTGCATTTATACGGAGACTTGATTACACACAGGTGGATTCTATGTATCTTCATCAGTCATTTAGGACAACATTGGATCATTCAGAGATCCTCAATGAACTTCTGGAGTGAGTTTTCTGAACTGAAAGTAAATGGGCCAAATAATTTTGCACGCCCCACTTTTCAGTTTTATTATTACAAAAAAGGTTTAAATGATCCAATAAATTTTGTTCCACTTTACAATTGTGACCCACTTGTTGATTCTTCACCCAAAATTTAAAATGTTCTATCTTTTTGTTTGAAGCCTGAAATGTGGCAAAAGGTTGAAAAGTTCCAGGGGGCCGAATACTTTTGCAAGGCACTGTATGTGACGATAGATATGCCTAAGTATCCATTTTACCAGTGCCACCATCTCTTGGTGCATTTTCTCACTAGATTAAATGTATGGAGATTTTTTATATAATGGGTGTACATCACAATATTCTATTGTCCATCAAACTATTTTATTCCAATTAAATTTATATTTTTCAGTCTTTTATTACACAGTAAATGGGCATCCAGTATTTTATCGAGCAGTATCTTGTCTCTCGAAAGTCTGCAGGCATGTAAAAGCCATTCGTAAAAGCCCTACGCAGCTCTGAGAAACAGATCTGTGGAGGTCACAGTCCCATTAATGGAAGATTAACATTTTTAAATATAGATTCAAAGCTTGTTTTAACCCATAGAAATCTATCACTTACTTAACTACGTGTTTCATCATTAGTATTGGAGGCTCATTGACTTCCTTCATCACCTTCAGGCACCATTTCTCCAGGGCACCTGCTCCATGTCCTGCTGCTTCTGACCGATGTTCTTCACTACTCGATCCCAGCCTCCCACTTTCCCTATATAACTGTACGCTATCATAGTACTACAGTATATTAGAGCCAGCATACACTGACTATCTGGAACCTTATCCTCCTATTTGTCTGCATAATAACCACTGACCTAGAAAAAGCTCAAATGACACAAATTTCATCCAACTTAGAAGCTTTGCATAAATCTGTGCTTAAAACAATGACCATTCTATTCATTCAAGAGGATAATTATTATGATAGTCTTGCGGCTTGAGACCCACATTTTTCATACGCTCATGGAGGAATATCCTGTGAACGCAAGTCAAGGGCTCTAGTCAGACTAAAATAGCTTGCAGGCAAAAAAAAAATAAAAAAATTTAAAAAATGAAATATATAGATATATATATTACAGATGAGCGAAGCAATTCATCGATTCGTTGATTCATATCAAATCTTGGATATTTTCAGCTGCAAAGCGAATCCGAATATTAGGTGATTTGCTTCGGCTTTGTACGCATTCGCTACGTAGTTGTCCTATAAATTATATGCTTTTGCTACTTATAAGTTACTCTATATGCTGTTGCATACAAATTCAATTCATTAGCGAACTTTTACTGTTAGTTCGTTTATCGTGCGCAAAAGCCTGGTAAGAAAGCGGTCACCTGACCTAGTGGGCAGGGCTTGCTCTGATTGGCTCAGGCTTGGTAAGCCAGTGACGCATCACTTCTGCTGCGACTGCTGAGACGAGCAGAAGCACTGTGTGTGAAGTTCTGAGACTCTGAGACCTGTTTTGTGAAAATTGGGTGTAATTGCTCTGGGAATCCATATTACACATATCAGGGATACTGCAGGGCAAGTGCAGGGCCTGTTCAGGGCTAGTAATTAATCAGGGAGAGGGGAGAGAGAGACAGGGAGAGATAGGGAGAGACAGGGAGATACAGGGACAAAGACCAGCTGCAGGGCCACAGAGTGAAGTGAAAAATGTCTGGAATGGATAAGCAAAAGGGGTCCAGTTCCAATCAGACCTCGTGCTCTAAAAAAAAAGAAGGTGGCACAGGGCAGAAGTGCCAAAGGGCCTGTAGCCGGAGCATCTACTAGTAGTATTCGCAATACTTGGCCGTTGTTCCATCAGGCTAACCCACCAAGGCGCAAAATTGTAGTGGAGGAGAAAGTGGATGAGGTAGTGGAGTGGATGGCACGCTCATGTCAGTCTCAGCCGGATGATCTGCTGCCATCTGCTGATACAGTATCCATATGTAGCCAGGGGTCAGATTCAGAGCGTTCCTCCTGCTCCACTATTCCTCTCCAGCAAAGCCCGTCATTTTCGTACGCAATTTGTACGCTCATGCGTATGTGTTCAAAGAGGTTGCGTACCTTTTTTACCTGAACGTTCGTTATTAGTGCACGAATGTTCGCTAAAAGCCATATAATTACGTATATTTTGTACGCAAATTCAACAAATCTAGTCGTCGAATATACGAATCTTAGGAAAAGTTCGGCAAATAAAATTTTGCATGATTCGCTCATCTCTAATATATATATATATATATATATATATATATATATATATATTTTTTTTTTTTTTTTTAACCCTTACACTCCCAGCACCGTACATGTACGGCGCTGGGGCGATGCGGGCACATGGCGCCCGCTCGCAAGTGCGGCGGGCGTCATGGCCGGCAAGTCTCTGCTGTTTCTAACAGACTTGCCGCTACTTACCGCCATCGGCGGCGTCTTCCTGGGAGTTTAGATGTGTGATCACGGCATCTAGTTGCGTCTGAACCCGGAAGCATTCGCTTCCGGGTGGTGTACAGACACCCCATGTGGCCAATCGGGGTGTCTGTACACCATATAAAAACGGTAATCCTCGCCGGTGAGGATTACAGTTTTCAAAGTGCAATTCTTATTCTGGCCACTAGATGGCAGGCCAGGATAAGAAATGAGCAATTCATGGATTTCTGAGTCTAGAAAATCCCTGATTGCTCATAAAGAAAAAAAAAAAAGCCACAATATATAAGCCCATATATGAGCTTTCAAATAGTAAAAAAAAAAATTAAAAAAATGTTAAAAAATATATAAAAAATAAAAAAGATATAAAAGTTCAAATCACCCCCCTTTCCGTATAATTAAAAAATAAATACCTAAATAACAATAAATATAGACATTATGGGTATCACCGTGACCGAAAACGCCCGTACTTTTAAAGTATAAAAAAAAATTCCAATACGGCGAATTGTGTGGCGGAAAAAAGCATCCAAATGGCGATTTGCCGTTTTTTGTCGTTTTTTTTTTCTAAAAAAAATTTAATAAAAAATGATCAAAAAGTCATACACACCCCAGAATGATATCAATAAAAACTTCAGATCGTCCCGCAAAAAATGAGCCCCCATACAGCTCTGTACACATAAATACCAAAAAGTTATAGGGGTCAAGATTTGACAAGGGAAAAAAAAAACAAAAGGGCAACTTTCTAATTATTTTATCACTATGAAAACGCAGGAAAAACTATACATATTAGGTATTGCCAGATTCGTACTGACCAGTAGAATGAAAGTAATGGATCAGTTTTAATGCACATCGAACGCTGTAAATAAGAAACCCGTAGAACTGTAGCGGATTAGCGTTTTCTTTGCAATTTCACCCGGTTTGGAATTTTTTTCCCGCTTCCCACTACACCATATGCAATATTAAATGGTGGAATTGGAAAGTACAACTTGTCCCGCAAAAAACAAGCCCTCATACAGCTATGTGAACAGAAAAATAAAAGAGTTATGGCTGTTTGAAGGCAGGGAGTGCAAAACGAAAATGCATGACCGAAAAAACCTCCGGGAGTGAAAGGGTTAATGTATGTATTTATTTATTTTCTATTGAAAGGATATTCTCAGCTGTGACATGGATTTCACATTGATAGGATAAGTCACAAATGTCAGATAGGTGCAAATCCCACCTCTGGGTTTTCTCCTATCTCAGGAACAGGCTCCTAAAATGCTGAGCCAGCACACCTTGCTATTTTCGGAAGTCCCATAGCAGTGAATAGAGAGCAAACAGCTCCTGCAAAGTTACCCCCCCATCCACTGCTCCAGGTCTTCCAAAAATAGCTGAGACATTTTCGGAAGTCGAATAGCAGTGAATGGAGAGTACTCCTCATGTGCACAGCTTAAAGGGGTTGTCCTACGAAAAATATTCTACAGTTTTCAAACCAGCACCTAGATCTGAATAGCATGCAATTAAAAATGTAGTATAGCCACTGAGTTATTCAATAAAGTGTATCTGTATGGCGCCACCTGCTATAATTATTTCTCCGTCCACCTCACTGAGGTGGTCGCACATGCTCATTTTAAAGCTTCAGCTGCCATCAGCTATATCTTCTGTTGTAAGTTGAGTTACAGGGAAATAGCTACAACAGAAAGGACACACACCCTTATAAAGGACAGCTCCCTGAGATGCCTGCCTGAAATAAATCTAGCAGAACAATTGGAGCAATGAGTGGGGAGATCTCTGGATCCATGTGAGGTACACGGCTGGTTCTAGCTTTGTTACAGAGAAAAATCAATCAATATAGATTTAGATCAATATTTATATCAATCATGGCATAACCCTTTTAATCTCTCTCTACTTCAAGGCCTTGTTCTTAAGATAGAAGCAGATCACTGAGGTGGGACCAGCATCTATTTGACATTTATGATGCCATAAATGTCCAGGATGGGAATCCCCCTTTAAATAAAAAAAAAAAAAAAGGCGAAAATGGTATCACTGCAACTGTAGCACGAAAGGCCCCATAAAATGAATGTGTTGTTTACCAGAACTGATGTTTTTGGCTCAACAATAAAAAGAAAATAAAATGTTGTAAGTACCCTAAAATGATGCCAATGAAAACTACAACACGCCCTACAAAAACCAAACGTACTCATGATCAAATACAAATTCCTTTAGCTATGAATATAACAAAAAAATATATATATTCTCTTCTATCCTCCAGTCCCTATGGTAAATCCTTCTAAGGAAATTACCTCTAATAATGGTCAATGCTGCATAATGTAATCATATCCTATGCAAATACTTTCCAATATCATTTTCTAGATTCCTATGGGAAAATAGCTGGAAACAAGGGCACACACATTTCTCAGCTCTCATTCATTTGAATGGCATCTGAGCTGCAGTACCCCAGCACAGCCACCAGGGGTGTACCTGCCATAGAGGCAAGCCATGCAATTGCTATTAGGATAGGGGGAGGAGGATCCCAACATGGAACTGAATCTCACTGCATTTTCCATCAGATGCCGCTAGGGGGAGCACAGTACAAAGTACTTATTTACAGCTTCTCATTAAAATCAATAGTAACTGTATACATTCCTATGCACTTAGCTCACCTTAGTTGTGGCTTCAAGCAGACATAATATATCGATTTATATATATTTATTAAAGCTGTTTGCCAGACTGTTGTGAGTGCTGTTTATGACAAAATGTGTGACCTTTTAGCTTTTTTTCTGACACTGTTGCCACTTTTTCAAAGAGTACAAGGGGTGTGGAAGGGAGGAGACAAGCTGCTTGCAAAGACCTCTGTGGGCCAACTCACTTAATAACATGTGTACCTGGAAACTTGGGCACATTGCGCCATAAATGTATAGATGTGGCCGAGTTAAAAGGGTTTTCTGACGTTTTAATACTGATGACCTATGTGGATACTGGATAGGTCATCAGTATCTGATTGGTGTGCGTCCGTCACCCGGGACCCCAGCAGATCAGCTGTTTGAGAAGGTACTGGCGCTCCTGTGAGTGCCGCTGCCTTCTCTAAGCTTACCAAGCACAGCGCCGTACATTGTATAGTGGTTGTGCCTGGTATTCCAGCTCATCCCCATTCACTTCTATATGGCTGAGCTGCTCCTAGGCCACATGACACATGAATGTGATGTCACATGGCCTAGGAAAAGCAGAGAGAAGGCCACAGCGCTCACAGGAGCCCCGGTGCCATCTCAAACAGCTGATCAGCAGGGGACCTGGGTGTCGAACCCCCCACCTATCACATACTGATAACCTATCCTGAGGATATGAGTGTTAAAGTGTTGGAAAACCCCTTTAACGTGTTATGCCCATGACTGTTACTCAGCTACATCAGTGTTCTAGTTCCAGGCTGTAGCAAATTTCTGTTCTGGCGCATGGATCGCAGAAAATGCAACACATTTATTAATTGATGTGCATATCTTCATAAATTAGTTATTAGAGTAGGTTCACATCGGTATTATTGAATTCTGTTATAGGTTCCATTATAACAGAGTTATAATGGAACCTAGTTAAAAGGGGGGCGGGGAAGGTAGGGTGGCCATTCAGGCCACCCTCAAAAGACGAAGTTAAAAATCCTGCCCCAGGTCCTGCTAAGCCACTCCCCCGAAGTCCTCTTTAGACCATGCCCCCTCCCACTCTGCAGCCAACAGGGATTAAAAAAATGAAGGTAAAAATCAACTTCTGTCAGCTGCAGGAGTAGGAGGGAGGGTGGCCTTCTCCCTGCAGCTCATGCTCAGACTGCACTGTGCTGCTGTCTGAGAGTGAGCTGATCAAAAGGACATCCCTTTGTCCGTCCAGGACCTGCGTCGGACGGAGAACAGAGAGTCTGAAAGTAGAGATGGGGTACTGTGGAGGTCACTAATAAAGGGCGGCCGCTGTGGAGGTCACTGCTAAGGGGGCAGGAGCTGTGGAGTTCTCTGTTAAGGGGGCAGGAGCTATGGAGGTCTCTGTTAAGGGTCGAAGTGCTGTAGAGGGGGTGGGGTGTTGTGGAAGCCACATTTTAAAGGAAAGGAGCTCTGTGGAAGTTACTGTTAAGATGGTGGGTTATTGTGGAAACTACTGTTAACAAAACGGGGTATTGTGGAGATCACTAATAAAAGGCTAGCCACTGTGGAGGTCACTGTTAAAGGGCAAGGCGCTGTGGATGTTAATGTTAAGGGGGAAGGCTGCTGTGGAGGTCACTGTTAAAGGGGTGGTCACTGTGGAGGTCACCGTTAAGGGAGGAGGGGACTGTGGAGGCCACTATTAAAGAGACAGTGGGGTACTGTGAGGTCACTGTTAAGGGAGTGGAGTACTGTGGAGGTCTCTGTCAAGGGGGCCGGGAATGGTGGAGGTCAGTTAAAGGGTTTCTGTCACCAGAAATACCTAAATTAAACTGGCTGACATTAGCGATGTGCTAATATCAGCCGAACCTAACTAGCCTATTCCTAGTAACGGAATATAACATAATTCTAGGACTGAATGCAAAACAGAACCCTTTAAGAGACATTCCGTTTTGCTCCATCCTAACTCATGCCTAACGGTTTGGTTCCGTTATACATGACGGAAAAAATAGTCCTAGAATTCCGTCTGTTATAACAGAGCCTATAACGGAATTCAATGACACCGATCCGAACCTGCCCTAAGTCAGATCTTCTTCTAGCTGTGTTTTTACTAAGGCTTTACTAATGGCATGTTAAATTTATCAGTGTGGTGTAAGTACATTGAGAAAACATGTTCAGCATGAGCACTGTATTTATAAAGTTGCGAGAACTTTAAAAAAAAAAAAAAAAAAAAAAAACAATAATTGTGTTTTATTAAAAATTTCTTCCAAAAAAATAGTAAATTCACCAGAAATCTGGAGAGTTATGCTTTACATTGCATGTTGCCTGAGAGTATTTAAAGCATGTATACTAGGAAACTATGTGGGTTTTGCTATGGAGACCGCAAAGGTTTGGGTACAACTCTCATGGCCACTACACAGTGGACAGAACCTTGTGCATCCAGCTACTGTATAGTTTTGGTGGGGGTACCAATGTGTTGGACCCAAACTGATCTGATGCCCTATCCATATCTATGTGCCAGAAACAAAACAAAAAATCGATGCAGGGCCATTTTAGCATTTGGCCCCGGACAATATTAAAGTGGGGCCCCAAATGCTGAACTTTTATACCAATAACACAGTCACATTCAGTCAATTCAGATGACTACATTCAGAGAGCTGCAGGGCTGCCCCAAAATCTCTGCACACACACACACTCTACATGGATATACTAACTTGCCACTATATCAGGAACAACTATTGCCTCTATACTAGTACTGAACAAATGCATGATACAAAGACTAAAATTACTGATAATACTGCCGATATAAGGCCCAGACACCATGACCTCTACCATTGCCACTCCATATTGACAGCATAATATTTCCGTAATGTTGCTAGATAGAAAGTACCCTCCAAAGACCAATGTTACCGCCATACAATGATGAACTATTATTCTACTATTATTCTACTGTTATTAAAAAAATAGAAGACTGTTATTACCAATATGCAGTACCACCACAGGAGCCCAAAATAATACCAGTACATAATGACGACTTCATAGTTATTCAATAACACTACCATACTTAAAAACACTATATAAAGAGCAATATTACCGATGATACCACTATAAAGTGCCCTAACAATATTGCCATACCATGACTTACAGGTGAAACCTTCTGTGGTTGGAGCAGTTAAACTTTCCCATGTTTTGCATCTGGCCCAGACCACCATGACAACTTCTTTTAACCACAACTCATTTCTGCATAATTTGCTGCCCAGACATCTTTGGCATCTCACTTTCTCAGCACCCAATGTTCGAAACCGTAGGTGTGGGACCTACACCTATCTCTAGAACGGTGTCCCCAAAACAAAGGAGAGAGCACTGCACACCTTTAGGGAAATTCTGGAAATAGCTAAGCTGGCTCAGGTATTTTCGGCACTCAACTAGAAGTTAATGTTGGGTGGTATGCCTTTGTTCACTTAAGAAGCCCCTATATAGATATAGGGGAGGTTCCCAGAGGTAGGATCTGCAGCTGTCTGACAATGAAGGCATACCGTATCTTCATGATATGCCACCAATGTATGAGAAGGGCTAACCCCTTGAATAGACTTTTTCAATTGCTCTCAAATAGCTTTTGTCACGAGATATCACTGTGACTATTATCACACTTGCTTGTTGCACGACATCCGAGTATATACTGTAGGTGGTATCTGTCATTGTAATCCTACCTGTAATAATAAGGACATGACAGCTGAAAAGTGATCTGTACAGACCAAAAAGTGCCTCCTGTTATTAGGCTTAGTGACCAGTGTGATTTTAGGGATTTTAGGATTTTAGAAATGTCTTAACTATACATAGTGGCATGGAAAACTAAAAATAACATCACTAAAAATTCTTTCAATATATTTTAAACATAAAAACTTGATTTAAACAATAGGTCATTTTCTGGTAACACATTCCCTTTAACATGAAAATCTAAAATCTATAAAATAATATTGTACATAATACTGGTGTAAAGTATGACTATGGTGTACACTATATCTTCTGATGGAGAGTGCCTTAAACAGCATGAGGAGCATGGTGTACACAAACATGGAGGTAATGACATTGCAGAAGGTTGTTAAAAAACCCATAAACTGAAGATGTGGCTGAATTACTGAACTGGTACATTAAATCCTGGACAGAAACGTAAATGAACCTTATCTCTCCTATGTTGCTTATTTAAATCTATGTTATGCACTCTTGTTTTAGTGCCCGCACTTCATTCGTTCAGATTTTCAATCTCCCTCTGAATAAATTCAACTCATAGCCTTCTCATGGCTGTATTGAAAGGATTTGTGTTTTGCACGGGTTTCTTTCTTGCTTTGGTCAGTTTTCTACAATATGACAGATGTTACTATTAAGGGGTTGTCCGGATATTCTTTTATTTGCCCACCCACCAGTGGTACCTATAGAGAAATCCATACATACCCTTTCCCCGCTGCTCCATTTTGGCTCTGTGACTATTGAGTTCTCTTTACTGGACTTCGGGTCCCCATCTGTCAACTTCCACAAGGACCTTGTCATGTGCACCATTGTAGTCAATGACTGGCCTCGGCAGCAGGGGCATAGCTACAGGGGGTGCAGAGGTATCAGTCACTACCAGGCCCAGGAGCCTGAGGGGGCCAAAGACCCTTGTGCCACAGGTATTATAGAAAGTATATGCTGGTCAAGTTACACCTCTGGCTGGAGGAAAGGGGTTAGGTCAAGAATTTGGCATAGGGGGCGTTTCAATTTTTGCCTCAAGCAGCACAAAGGCTATGTGCTTCAATGGCCGCAAAGCACTGAGGGAAGGGGGACGCCAGCTGAACTCTTGCACCAGGGCCCATGAGCCCTTAGCTACGCCCCTGCTTGGCAGTGACGTGTTCCCAAATAGCATATGACCCACCAGTCAGTGGCGTACCGCCCATATAGGCAGACCACGCCACTGCTATGGGGCCCGCGGCACTACTCTGCATCATTAAGATGCATCCCGTCCCTGCACTCTGGGCCTCTCCTGGCCCCCTCACCGACGCAACTTTTACCCTAACGAGTCCTGAGAGCGCTCCTGTGCGCTCCCAGCTGGCCCCGCCTCCTCCCTCATGCCGTGCTGCTGCTCCTCTGGACCGCGGCAAGAGGGAAAAGAAGAAGACCAAGGCCCAGGCCCCTCCAGAGTGGCGTCAGGACAAGTAACTGTAAGTTTTTATGTGTTTCATGTATGTATGTATGTGTGTGTATGTATGTATGTGTGTATGTATGTGTGTATGTATGTGTGTGGGTATATGCATACACTGTGACTCACGGCCAACTCCTCCCGCGCCTGCACATTTCCTTGGCCTGATGAAGGGCTCTATTTGCCCGAAACGTTGCCTCTGTTGTGCATCATGTTCGGCTGAATAAAATAATTCACCTTGCAATCTACCTCTGGAGTGCTGTCTATTTTTTATATATATAAGTCTCTGACCCTGAGGTGAAGTTCGGGTCTAAATACAGACGTGCACCCACTATCTGCCAAAATTTGGATGAGTGCTGTGACCACAAAGAGAATGTATTGCTTGACGAACTAGAAGAATATTTTTCATTATGTTTGTCTGTAGTTTTTGGATAGTTGTAAAAATTGAGGAAAGTAATGAGGACTACTGAAGCGACATTTCTCAGGATAGAGCTCAATACATTGGAGGGAGATATATTAATGTTACTGTCCCTGGAAAGTGTCTTGATTTGCACCAGAATTTTTTGCTCCCAATATATGAAGTGTACTGTATGGGGCGCAATTTTGTTTGAGTTATGACATGCTGGACAGAGGTTTTCTTAAATAAATTTTGTGTCAACTTTTTGTCTAGTCCTATGTTGAGTCTTATTTTGGAGCAGTTGCAGTGTCCCTCTGCAAATATGTTTTTATGTGTATTTTAACCTGATGTTGTATATGTGATTTATATCTATATATAACAAGCAGTTAAGAGTTAACAAGTTTAGATTGTCACTAGGGTTGAGTGAATTTAGTTCGGATTAAAGCACTACTCTAAGAGGGGCACTAAGGGGACAGCATGACTCTAAGAGGGGCATTAAGGGACCAGCACTATTCTAAGAGGAGGACTAAGGGGACATCACTACTCTAAGAGGGGAATTAAGGGGACGGAACTACTCTACGAGAAGCACTAAGGGGACAGCACTACTTTAAGAGGGGAACTAAAGGGACCAGCACTGCTCTAAGAGGGGAACTAAGGGGACATCACTACTCTAAGAGGGTAACTAAGAAGACATCACTACTCTAAGAGGGGCATTAAGGGGAAGGCACTACTCTAAGAGGGTAACTAAGGGGACATCACTACTCTACGAGTGTAACTAAGGGGACATCACTACTCTAAGAGGGTAACTAAGGGGACAGCACTACTCTAAGAGGGGAACTAAGGGGACAGCCCTATTCTAAGACGGGAACTATGGGGAAAGCCTTACTCTAAGAGGGGAAGTAAGAGAAAGCACTACTCTAGGAGGGGAACTAAAGGGAAAGGATTACTCTAAGAGGGGCACTAAGGGACCAGCACTACTCTAAGAGGGCACTAAGGGACCAGCACTACTCTAAGAGGGGCACTAAGGGTACAATAAGTACTCTAAGAAGGGGACTAAGGGGACTGCACTACTGTTAGGGGGACATTAAAGGAGCATTCTTCTGTGTTGGGTCACTAAGGGGAAATGATTACTGTGAAGTGGGCATTAAGGAGAAATAATGATGGTGTGGGGCACTAAGAGGGCATACAGGGCAAGGGCGGCAAACTGTAAAGCAAACTCATGACTACTTCTACTGTCCAGTGCTAGTAAGCATTTTTTTGAATGGGTGGAGGGTTGTATAGTAAGAGTGGACATCTTGACTAGCTACAGAAGGTTGCTGGTGGTGGGGCTTCAATAATTACTATGGGGCTCAACTTTTTCTCTTTACGCCTTTGGTAGTAGTAGCAGCAGCAATAGTAGTAATAGAAAACAAAGCAATGTCCACATGCAGCGCTCATCTGCACTTAAGTCCTGTGGAGCACGAACACAGCCAGGAC
The DNA here is from genome assembly GCA_900303285.1 of Rhinella marina. NCBI lineage: Eukaryota > Metazoa > Chordata > Amphibia > Anura > Bufonidae > Rhinella > Rhinella marina. Next base: position 46,310 of record ONZH01026248.1, read on the forward strand.
TTGGCTGCAATATATCCAATGGAAACGAATAAAAAAGTTCAGTTCCTTAAATAGCAACTTCTTTATTTCAAGCGGTATAATCCATCAGGAGTACAGTATATGTCTATGCGTTTCAGACCCCACAATTTTGGTCCTTACTCAGAGTCATGAGTACATGAAGTACAGTAATAGTAGCAGCAGTAGTAGTAGTTGTAGTAGTAAAAGTACAGTAATAGTAGCAGTAGTAGTAGTAGAAGTAATAGTAGTAGTAATAGTAGTAATAATAGTAGCAGTAGTAGTAGCAGTAATAGTATTAGTAGTAATAGAAGTACAGTAGTAGTAGTAGTAGTAATAATAATAATAATAATAATAATAATAATAATAATAGTAGCACTAGTAGTTATAGTAATAGTAGTAGTATTAGTAGTAGCAGCAATAGTAGTCATAGTAGCAATAGTAGTAGTAATTGAAGTACAGTATTAGTAGTAGTAGTAGTAGAAGTACAGTAATAGTAGCAGTAGTAGTAGTGCAGTGGCCCACTTATAGTGTGCACTACAAATGTCATGTCATTGTTAATATGCCATTCATGTATATCTATGCTGTAGGAACCTTAGCAGGCTGGTGAACTGTCATACATATTTTACACCCCTAGGTGGTGCTGTAACACCATATATAAAGGTATGCAGGTCAGAACCAGTTTAGAGTAGCTAGTTGAGTTGAGAGGAGAGAGGAGCAGGCAGTTGCAATGTAGCTGCACTGCTGGCCCTCAGCTCTGGCCAACCTGAGGGATTTGGTGGTTGTTAATACCAGAGCCACTTCAGACAGACCAGAAGCTGTAGGGATATAGGGAAGGTGGAGGTAAAGCATTTCTACTGTTTATGAACTCCACTGCAAGTGTGATCAGGAGAAGCTCAAGAGCACCTGGACACAACCAGATGACCAGGCACAGTTGTTTTCTATCCACATTTACCCCTCTGGGGAGTGTGGACCCAATTTACCAGAGGTACCCGAGACAAAGATGTAGATGTGTATTGCCTGCCGTCAGGTAGACCGCCCTGTGGGTTACTAGTAGTTTATGAGAAACATATTTATATTCATTGCCTGGCTGTCCTAGCACAGAGAGGATCTAAACTGAGGAACCTGAAGGAAAACTCTGACTCCAAAAGTAAGCACTGAGGCACACCTTTTATCCAGCCTGTTCAGGAAACCTACAGCATCAACTTACTATAAGCCTTTTTCTATGAACATCCTGCACCTCAAGGTGGACCTATTTTTAGTAAAATTCCTACTGTTTGCAATTCACGTGTCTCCTCATCTCTTCTGCCGTTCACCCATTTTGCACCATAAGCTGCTGCCGTCACGAATATCTCAGGGACCCTGCCAACCGACACCCTAATCTTCCATCATCAAGGGCACCTCACATCAACTCCTGGCAGAGCCCCTTGAACCAGAGAGTGCCCTGAAGGAGTTGGTGTCAACTTTCACTCATTGTACGCTGGCCCAGGGAGCGGCAGCTTCAAACTATGAGTAGAATTGCACCCATCGGCTCACCACCACTGTGACAACAAACACTATACACTCACATATACGCCCCTGCGGCGTGGTTGCTGCAGTAGTAGTAGTAGTAGTAGTAGTAGTAATAATAGCAGCAATAGTGTTAGTAGTAATAGAAGTACATTAGCAGTAGTAATAATAATAGTAGCACTAGTAGTAATAGTAATAGCAGTAGAAGTAGTTGCAGTAATCATAGTGGTAATAGTAGTAGTAATTGAAGTACAGTAGTAGTAGTAATCATAGTGGTAATAGTAGTAGTAGATATACAGTAATAGTAGTAGTAATATTATTATTATTAGTAGTAGTAGTCGTAGTAATAAGCAGCAATAGTATTAGTAGTAATAGTTGTACATTAGCAGTAGTAATAATAACAGTAGCACTAGTACTAATAGTAGTAGTAGTAATAGCAGTATTAGTAGTAGTAATAGTAGTCATAGTAGTAATAGTAGTAGTAATTGAAGTACAGTAGTAGTAGTAATAGTAGTAGTAATAGTAGCAGTAGTGGCAGTAATAGAAGTATTTAATTTAATATAATATTACTCAACAGGCACATTATACATTTACCTTTTATTTTATTTTTATATAAAACAGTGACCAATTCTTTCAGTGGAATTGATTAAATTCCATGGAGAAAAACAAGAAAACCTATTATGGATGTACAGTGACAAAAGTGCTTTTTGCAAACCACTTGCTGATGACACTTTCATCACACTGTAAATTTGGGCAGAGATTGGTGTCTACAGACAATGCCTATATTGATTTGGCCTTTTGAAATTCTAGTCATGCTGCACCCTAGGGACATGATTAGCTAAACACGCACACACAAACATCTCAAATGCCACCGAGCGCTGTAATCTTGCGTGTTGTCCACTGACCCAGACATCAGCACAAAGCCATATCTTATGCAGCCAGTTGGAGCCAACTGACTTCAATTATCCCCATTACAGCATGTCAGGGAAGGAAGGCATCGTAAATACAGTGTGTTAAGCAGGCGTTGAGGCCCTGGAGCTGAGGTAATGATGCTCACATGGATATGTAAGAGAGCTTTGGAAGTAATCTCTTCTCTTCATCATTCCCTGAAACATGAAAAAAAGGAAAAAAACAGCATGAGTTATGGGTTTCATACAGGATTTATGTTTTTAAGCAAATATACAAAATGCTACAATGTTTCAAATTATTTCCTAATTGTACATGGTATTTGATTTGCTGCACGAAAAATATTAAATCAGGTTGGAAATTAAATTCGAGTTGTTAAACACAATGAGATTTCCTGCATAAAAGTTTAGGACGTGCATATTTTGTTCACTAAATATGGAAATGTTGTTATATTGCAGCAGATTGGCAATTTGCTATATTAATATAAACCTCTTCCAGCGCCATAACATATTATAAGCTTTCATAATTAGTTCGATGGCATAGCTATAGTCTATAGAGAGTGATTTAGAGTTTGGTTTCTGTTCCAAAAAAAAAAATGGCAAAATGTACCCATATATGATACTAGATTAAATTGATATTTTATGATACCATTGTAGTTTATATTTTATAGACTTTTTTTTTTAATTGTACCAACACAATGGAGGACACAAAGGAGAATATACGACTGATTCAATATGCAACCCTACATTCATAAATAGGCTCACCTTGGTATTCCCTTCATTACTGTTGAGGCCAATGATTTTAAATCTAATAAAGCCCCCCAGGACGGTTCTGTTTCAGTGGCAGTTGACAGGGTTGTCTCACTTAGGGGCCGTTCAGACGGTCGTGGTATTGCGGATCCACAAAAATGCAGATCCGCAATACCGTGGATGCCAACCGGCGTGTGTTCCGCAATTTGCGAAAAACGCGGCCGGGCACCCCATTGAAAATGCCTGAAACAGAAAATTCATACTTACCTGCTCCACTCTGCCCTGGTCCTCCACGGTGCGTCCACTTTTCCACTTTCCAGTCCCTGCACTGTTTACATGGCTGGCCATGGCCATGATCCCATGCATTGCTCCAGCCAATGACTTGCTTTTGTGGTCATGTGGCCACAAGCAGCATGACACTACTGAAGCCAGTCATTGGTTGGGGCAGTGCATGTGATCATGACCATGCACCACCAAAAGAAAACAGTACGGGACTTAAAAATGGAGGCAGCATGAAGGACCGGAGAAGTGTAAAGCGGGTAAGTATGAATCTTCTGATTCAGGGACAGACTTGATAAAAAATACATTAATACCAGAAAACCCCTTTAATTTTATAGCCAGACCAGTACCTCATCTGCAAACAGCCGCTTCAGGGTGATTTACCCTCATTGATGCAGAGCAAAGAGACCTACAAGGAGAAGTACCCCGCAGATCTGTGACAAATACCTTAATTCAGTTCTCTCTGCTTTGCACTGATAAGTGATGATCACCCTACTTATTGTCCCTTAATAGATGAAAGATTATTGATGACATATTATCTAAATTTTTCATCATTCCGTTTTGCTCCATCCTAATACATTTCTGTGGGCACAAATAACCATTCAGTTTTTTCCGGTATGACGGGAAAAAAAAGTCTTGTCGACAGGAAAGAAACAGAAAGGGTTCCGCTTTGCATTCCATCCTAAAATTTCATTATATTCCATCGAACACTATAACAGAATTAGGGACCCTAATGCGAACCCACCCTCACATATAGATAAGAACTGCTACTCCTGTGTGCAGTGACCCCCTGAGGAGCTGGTGTAGATGATAGGAATGGTAGTGGCCCTGATAAAATGTGGTATCATGGTGTACTCCCTCAGGCCATTGCTCCCTTGGGATTGATGCAGTGGAAATGTAATACTGAAGAAGGAGGCCAGAGTTGAACATAACAAAGTGTAATATAGAACTGCAAATACATTCAATAGCAGCAGTTTCCAAGCGGAATTCTCCCTGGCACCAGCAAGGAATCTGGAAGTAGGTTAGATGGCTGCAGTTTAGCACTTAGCTCGTACTGGCCTAGTAACTCTGGGTAATGGGTGTCTAAGCTATAGTCCTTTACCTTACAGCAGTCTCTGTATAAGCTGGTTATAAGTGTTCACTTTGCTGTCGAGCTACTCATGATTTCACTTGAGGGGAATTGCTGATTGTTTCTCTGGAGAACCTCTCTAGGAGCAGGAGCTTGGCAGGTTGCTTCCTCTTTTTTCTGTCTCTGGACAGGAACTCTCCTCTTGGCAGGAAGCAGGACCAGAACACTCCTACCAAGAAGGGAAGAACGGAGTGGTTAGCTCTGTTCTTTGCCAATCTTGCCAATATAGCTATGGCAAGAAATAAAGCAATAAAATATGTTATGCAATTTAATAATTCATGTCTAGTACCCAGTGCTGAAAACTGTCTCACTTCCCTTCTCAGGTGTCTAGATTAGTTTATCATGTTTCTTCTACCAAGTTTGCTATAACAGTTTTCTGCTACATTTGATCTCTGACTTTACTTCATCAAGACACCAGTCTCCAGCAGCAGCTCCCTCAGCTCCAACTCAGTAAGTTATGGTACCTGCTACCTCAAGCCTACTACATCACTCAGCTACGTATTCTTGTCACCAGTACTCTTCATCAACCCTGCTACATCACTCAGCTTTTCTGGTCACCAGTACACTTCATCAACCCTGTTACATCAATCGGCTATTCTAATCACCAATACGCTACATCAACCCTGCTACATCACTTAGCTATTCTGGTCACCAGTGCACTTCATCAACCCTGCTACATCACTTTGCGATCCCTGGTCTCCAATACTCAACACTGTCTGTGACATCACTGTGCCATTCCATTTACCAGTATGCTGTATGTTAATGATTGATCACAGTGGCAGATTGATAAAATGCTACATAATAGGCTCTGTTTATGGTATGTAATATGCATGCAATGTGCTAATAAACAGCTTAACGTGGATCTCAATGGGAAATACACTCCTTAGTGCACATGGGCATGTATTTTAATACAGCTGTTTTAAAAACTGCCTAAGAAGTGGCGTGTTATTTCTTCAAAGTAGGGATGAGCGAACCGAACCGTAACGAACCAGATTCGTTACGAACTTTCCCAAAAGTTCGTAACGAATCTGGTTAAAATAACGGCGACGCAAAATATACGCATATTTATTGAGAATGTACGCTAATGCATATGCTAATGCGTATTAATTCATAAAATGCGTACACATTAGCGAACATTCTCAAATATGCGTATATTTAGGGTATGGAATATGCCATATTCCATACCCTAAATATACTCATATTTGAGAATGTTCACTAATGTGTACACGCATTGGCGTACGCATTAGTGTACATTCTCAAATATGCGTATATTTTGCGTCGCCGTTATTTTGAGCGAACCAAACCGTTTTTTTAACAGATTTGTGACGAATCTGGTAAAAAAAAAAAACGGCGACGCAAAACTACTTTTTTCACCGAATAGACAAGGATACAAGGGATTATTACTCCTATAATCCCTTGTATTCTGGTTTTCTGTGAAAAACAAGCTGTGTGACGTCACCCACACAGCTCCGGAAGTGCCTGAGCGCGCCGACATTTTGTCAATTTGTCAATTTTTGACATTTTGTCTATTTTTCAATTTGTCAAATTTGATATTTTGTCAATTTGTAAAGCGAGTGCCAGTGAGGTGTCCATTTCATGAAAATTGGACACGTATTTTTGGATAATGGAACTGGCATAAAGCCTTCTTGAATCTGTGCCTTTTTAAATGTCCTTTCTTCACCTCATGGACTCTGTGGGTGAGGTTGTCTGTCTATTTAACCGTATCCGTATCCTACTAGACTAGCTGTAATGTTAGAGGGTTTTTTTTTTAACGTTGACTGTCCTGTGCTGAACTCTACATCAACATTTTGTCATGTATAAAAAGTGATTTTTACAAGCGTGCATATTCTTAGCTTCCAACTTCAGTTCTCTGTACTAGGCCCTTCTGGGTCCAAAAGAATACTGCTCCTACTAATGCCCCCAACGTCAATTGTCTATTTGGAAACATACTGGGTGCAATCAAGTGCTGCCTCCTCCTCCTCCTCAACTTGTCTCTTCTTAACCCTACTGGTTCACCACCAGGCCATCTACCATAATGTTTTCAAGGGTCTGTTCACCACCGGTCCCTCAAAAATAATGTTTTCAAGGGTCTGTTCACCACCAGGCCTTCTACAATAATGTTTTCAAGGGTCTGTTCACCACCAGTCCCTCAAAAATAATGTTTTAGGGTCTGTTCACCACCAGGTCTTCAACCATAATGTTTTCAAGGGTCTGTTCACCAGCAGGCACTCAATCATAATGTCATAATGTCATAATAATCATAATGACCCTTTCCCCCTCCAGGGCCCTCTAAGGTGATTTTCCTTTATGTCCCAGTGGTAGGAGTGCCAAGGGGTATTTAGGCCACTCAAGTCTTTGGTGGGATTGTCACGGTGTTCCTACCTCGTGAGACGGACAGGCCCCAGGCGGTGGCTCCGGCTGCAATAAATTACTAGTAGTAGTAATTGCGGGTCGTCAGGTGGGAATGGTCCAACGTAGTTTTATTAATTTATCTTTGAATAAGGTTCATCCTTCAACTTGGTGTCCAGCAAGTGCAGCTTATTGCTTATACTTGGCAGATGCTTGGAAATTCAGGTGTCAGGCTTCCTGTTCTAAACTGAGGTTACCTCTTAAGTCTGGCTTCCCTTGAGAGTATTATTGTTGTGCCTTATTGCAGGCTATATTACTCTGTCTTTAGGGTACAGCAGAGCTGAAGGTGCTCTGCTGTCCTGCACATGTCCTCCCTGATCAGGGTACAGGGGACAACTCTCTGACTAAACTGTCATTTCCTCCTCACTGCAGGAAGTTGGAAGAGCTTAACTTCTCTCCAGCAGAGGGGGTCAGAATGGACAAAGGAATGTACCATTCTGGTAAAACTACATCTGAATCTGCCATAGTATTTACTGACACCTGCTGGTACACCAGGTACATTACATGAGAAACAGTTGCATAACATGGAATATAATACATATTAATGCTGGTGATGACATCAATGCACAGAATTACATTTCTAGAGTAGCACACAGATAAAAGCTGGTTACGCAGAGTTGTAACACTACTCTGGGGTGTTACATTCCCCCTTACTTAAAGTCAAGCCGTCCTTGGCTTGTGCTTAGGATTAGCATACAGGATTAGGATATAGAAAAGCTTACAGAGAATCCAATGAATATAAGGTGCTGCATGAAATAGATACATATAAATGGCATAACATACATAAATAGACAATTGAGCTACTATGCTGGTACGTTCCTGCCTTGTGGGTAGGGTGTCCGATCTCTGTTATCCCCTCTCAGCAGACGAACAACCTATGTAAACTGCACTAAGCAACCATTTCGGACTGACTCAGAATATTTCGGCCATAAAATACCAAAGAAAGCATGGGGGTGTCTTCACTCTGTAATCCCACCATTGTGAAATGATAAGCCCGCAAACGGAAGGGTGGCCTTATTCTGTAATCCCTTCCACGCACCAAAGCCTGATAATGCTTTACGCTTTGTCACCTTGATGTCTATCTGTAGCTGCAAGTTATTTTCCTGGAGGCGGTGCTCGAGGCCTCAGGACACAGTGAACTAGGAGGAGGAATCTGCCAGTCCTGCCATAGTTCCAATGAGAGAATTAAGATCTCTCTAACCACACACATAAAGGACAATGAACTAGGAGTGGGGGGGGGCTGCCCGTCCTTCCATAGTTCCAAGGAGAGACTATTCTCTCCGGACACATCTATAGCAGCGAGGATAACCCTGAAGGAATAAAGAGAAAACTGCTTGTGGCTCTGACACCTGGCTACCATGGACCGTTAGTGTGAAACGCCCTCAGAGGCAGCATATATATCTGAGGTAGAGACAAGTAAGGTGCTATCTATCTGGCTAAGTGTGTGACCATACATTAAAGTGCATTTAGGACACATTGTGGTACCTGCAAAGAAACACACACAATGGGCAATATTCTTGAACGTTGCTGAAATATAAAAACTTTAGTGCAAACATTTAAGTATAAATATAATAAAGGCATAATATAGGATATCTGTGGTTACATTCAAGTCCATCTTTTCTTCTTCTTTGGCTTGGAACAGGAACAAAGTTCTAAATTCGACTTGAAATTTGTAATCCACATGGGTAATAAAATAGGTTATAAATAGCAGAAAAGGTTTCTTGATAAACCGTTTTAAAAGTGATTTCCCAACAACCTGAAAAGGGGGAAAAAAGGATGTGGTGCGCAAACATGGCGCAACTTGGATTATTGCAGATGGGGGGAGTCCAGCCACACGTGTCCTTCCAGATGAGGCCAAAACAGGGCAACATAAACAACTAAAACACAGCCAATCAGGTTCTCACCCTTTCAGGCTCAGTCCACGGGGTGGCTCCCATTAGTCCTGGAGTTATTTGGCAGTACCTGAGTGCAGGCTCCCACTATTGGAAGGCCTGCCAGTCCTCCTCGCTACTAATCGAGCTGAAGGACATTAGAGGGTGCTCCTGCCTCTGATAAGCTGCCCGATAAGCGGCAGCCATTCCCCGGCGTCCTCTCAGTGATGGGACCAGTTTGGGGGTCCTGCATGCTGATGCGGAAGCCTCTCCTACCTTCGCCTCCTGGCCGGATCCTCTTGCCGGTACGACGGGGGTCAGACACTCTGGCTGTAGGGGTTCTTGTAGGGGTCTCCCACGGGCGGCGCTAATGGCAGCTTCGATTTGCCAGGGTAGTCTGGCATGTACCACAGTGGGCTGAAAGTTGAAGGTGGAGGTGACCAACTCTCCCACCTGCATTGTAGGTGGAGGCAGTAGACCTGGGATCAGGGGTTCCGGCTGATGGGTAGGCTCTTCTTTTGCCTGCGGGGCATCAGCAGCAGGTAAGCGATACGGCTCCGTGCTGTCCGCTGACTCTTCTTCCCACCTTTCCGGGGGCCAGGCAGGCCTCGCTGGATTGGTCAATACCTTCACGCCTGTTGCAAACAGCCCCTGGAGGGACTTCATCGGGGTATAGATCACATAGTCCCCGGGATGTAAATTATGACGACTCTGAGGTAGATATGTCCTCTTCACCGACCTGCGATTCACGTAGAATTCCTCGGCGTTTTCTTCATCGGTGATAAAACCTACGCCTCTCTCCACGCTGAACCATAGCACGGTGCCCCGTCTTCTCTCCAGTACGGGATCTCCGGTACGGGGATGTTCTAAGACCTGCACCACCCACTCCTCCACGCGTCTCTTGTACTCCCAGAGGGTGAGGGCCTTTGTGGTCACTGCTTCGGGAATCATGGGGTTCTGCCTCAGCGAATAATCTCTCTTCCGGGGCGGCGGAGCGGGAGCTGCAGCCGCTTCCACCGCACCAGCCGGCGCGGCGGGTGTCTCTTGCGGCTTCTTGGGCCGGGAGTCCCGGTTCCATTGTTCCCAATATATTTCTTCTGGCTTTTCTGTAGGCTCATAGGGGTCAGTGCCCCAAACCATTACGCCCCAGTCAGGGCCACGTTGGCGAGACGCCATCTTTCTTGCGTCTTCTCTCGCGCTGACCGGATCTCGAGAGGGAGGAGAAGTAAAAGGGGTGGAGTCTATGCTTCTACGTCGTGCGTGCGTACGTACGTACGTACGAATAGTACGTTAAAGATTTGTACGCTAATGCGTACGTATTCAGTTAAGTAGCGTACCTTTGACAACGCTACACTCAGAGGCGTAGCTAGAGGTTCAGCACAGGGGGGGCGAAACATACTTGAGTGGGCCCCCCACTTGGCTTCCCAAACGCACGTTTCCAACTTCACAGGCACATACTACTAGTTGTGGTTATAATATTGTATTAGAAAGATTACTATATAAACTGCTAGATCATCTATGCTGCTAAGTACAGTACAATAGACTTTCTACATACCCTACTCTAAATACTCTACAACATAATGCAGTGAAATATAGGAGTAATAGGAGTAAAAAACAAGAGGACTCCTATGTTAAAGGAAACCTGTCCACAGTTTTTACATCACTAAACTAACAGTCCCCTGCCCCCATCAGACCTCAGATCAGCAGAATGTGCCCCCCATCAGACCTCAGATCAGTGTATTGTGCCCCATCAGACCTCACATCAGCCTACTGTGCCCCCATCAGACCTCACATCAGCGTATTGTGCCCCATCAGACCTCAGATCAGCGTATTGTACCCCATCAGACCTCAGATCAGCAGAATGTGCCCCCATTAGTCCTCACATCAGCCTACTGTGCCCCCATCAGACCTCAGATCAGCGTATTGTGCCCCCATCAGACCTCCGATCAACAGAATGTGCCCCCATCAGACCTCAGATCAGCGTATTGTGCCACATCAGACCTCAGATCAGCATATTGTGCCCCCATCAGACCTCAGATCAGCAGAATGTGCCCCCATCAGACCTCAGATCAGCGTATTGTGCCCCATCAGACCTCAGATCAGCGTACTGTGCCCCCATCAGACCTCAGATCAGCGTACTGTGCCCCCATCAGACCTCAGATCAGCGTACTGTGCCCCCATCAGACCTCAGATCAGCGTATTGTGCCCCATCAGACCTCAGATCAGCGTATTGTGCCCAATCAGACCTCAGATCAGCGTACTGTGCCCCCATCAGACCTCAGATCAGCAGAATGTGCCCCCATCAGACCTCACATCAGCCTACTGTGCCCCCATCAGAACCTCACATCAGCGTATTGTGCCCCCCACCAGACCTCAGATCAGCGTATTGTGCCCCCATCAGACCTCAGATCAGCGTATTGTGCCCCCCATCAGACCTCACATCAGCGTATTGTGCCCCCATCAGACCTCAGATCAGCTTAATGTGCTCCCATCAGACCTCAGATCAGCGTATTGTGCCCCCATCAGACCTCATATCAGCAGACTGTGCCCCCATCAGACCTCATATCAGCCTACTGTGCCCCTATCAGACCTCAGATCAGCGTATTGTGCCCCCATCAGACCTCAGATCAGCAGACTGTGCCCCCATCAGACCTCATATCAGCAGACTGTGCCCCCATCAGACCTCATATCAGCAGACTGTGCCCCCATCAGACCTCATATCAGCCTACTGTGCCTCTATCAGACCTCAGATCAGCATATTGTGCCCCCATCAGACCTCATATCAGCAGACTGTGCCCCCATCAGACCTCATATCAGCCTACTGTGCCTCTATCAGACCTCAGATCAGCATATTGTGCCCCCATCAGACCTCATATCAGCAGACTGTGCCCCCATCAGACCTCATATCAGCCTACTGTGCCCCTATCAGACCTCAGATCAGCGTATTGTGCCCCCATCAGACCTCAGATCAGCAGACTGTGCCCCCATCAGACCTCATATCAGCAGACTGTGCCCCCATCAGACCTCATATCAGCCTACTGTGCCCCTATGAGACCTCAGATCAGCATATTGTGCCCCCATCAGACCTCAGATCAGCATATTGTGCCCCCATCAGACCTCATATCAGCAGACTGTGCCCCCATCAGACCTCATATCAGCCTACTGTGCCCCTATCAGACCTCAGATCAGCGTATTGTGCCCCCATCAGACCTCAGATCAGCAGACTGTGCCCCCATCAGACCTCATATCAGCAGACTGTGCCCCCATCAGACCTCATATCAGCCTACTGTGCCCCTATCAGACCTCAGATCAGCCCACCCAGCCACATAGGATTAAAATAAAAAACTTTACTTACCTGTTCTGCGCTGCGGCTGCCCTCCGGTCCGCGCTCCGCTCTCTTCCCTGGCCCGCGCACACTATGACCTGACGCTGCGTGCAGCGTCAGGTCATAGTGCGCGCCGCCAGGGAAGAGAGCAGAGCGCGGACCGGAGGGCAGCCGCAGCGCAGAACAGGTAAGTAAAGTTTTTTATTTTAATCCTATGTGGCTGGGTGGGCTGATCTGAGGTCTGATGGGGGTCCCTAAATACAAGTGAGCGCTTCCATAATGGAAGCGCTCACTTGTATTCGCCTGATAGAAGGCAAGGTCATCCTTGCTGGGGCCCCCCCTGAGTCACTGGGCCCGGAGCCGTCGCCCCCCCTGCCCCCCGGTAGCTACGCCACTGGCTACACTGTATGTTCGTTACTTGAGTAGGAATGTTCGCAGACGCAGTGTATGCATACGCTAATGCGTACATATTCAGTTAAATAGCGTACAATTGACAACGCTACACTGTATGTTCGTTACTTGAGTAGGAATGTTCGCAGACGCAGTGTATGAGTACGCTAATGCGTACATATTCTGTTAAGTAGCGTACCTTTGACAACGCTACACTGTATGTTCGTTATTTGTGCGGGAATGTTCGCATTAGCATACGCATTAGTGTAAATTCTCAAATATGCGTATATTTTGCGTCGCTGTTGTTGAAGTCACTTGGATTTTTTTCCACTTTTTCCATTGTAATAGCAACTGCAAGTAAACGAAACTGTACCCTATCAGACTCCCATTATTTTAGCAGCTATTATTCAGCCGTTATAGCAAGGTTCGTTTTAGGTTCGGTTCTTACGAATCCGAATCATGAAAGTTCGCCGAATCGAAGCGAACCGAACTTTTCAAAAGTTCGCTCATCCCTACTTCAAAGGTTTTTTGAGACTGCCTTTCCATTGAGGTGCATGGAACAGGGATAACATACATTGAGTAGGAGGCACATTTGCTGGCATTTATGCCACCAAAAATGAATTGCTTTCAGCTGCCAGTTATTCTATGGAATTACCACTGATTCTCTGTTGTGGATTTTGCCATGTGAACTAAGAGCAACAACAATTTTTGTATTTTTGCTTTGATTTGTGAGCTTTTCATGTTTTCAAGTAAATATTAAACTTGATCACTGTAGAATGAAATAGGATTTTGAAGGCCATATATTGTAAATGTAAATCTTACCATGGGACATATAATGCATTTGTAGCCATTTATGATAATGATACATTTCCCGCATTTACGACATCATGAGGTGTCCTTGTACAACACAAACACAAAAATAAACATTCCACAAACTCAAAGCTGAAAAATGTAAATACATAACCCTCCATATAGTCACACAATAGATATCCTACAAGGCCGTCAACCAAGCTAATGGAAAATTCTTTAGCGATGGCTGCTCCCCTACAAGACAAGAACATCCCATAAAGTGGTTTTACAGCTTTTTAACAGCTTTTTTTTCACCCCACCCTACCCTCACCAACCAGACCTGTGGAGGGAAGCATAATTATCTGCTATTTAGTTCCAGCCCCTTCAAAAAACTGTTGCATTAACTGCTCTGGTCCCCACTTGTCAACCTCCAGAATGGACAGGCGTCACGGTAGCCACTTTAGCCAATGACTGTCCACAGTGGTGATGTGTTCGCCAAGCAGCTCGTGACCCGGTGACATGCCGTTTGTTAACTGTGGACAGTCACTGGCTGTAGCAGCACAAGATACCCACATCCATTCTGGAGGTTACGAAGCAGGGACCAGAGCTGCAAGGTATGCTTCCCTCCACAGGTCCAGCTGGGCGGAATGGAATTTGCCTAAAAAAAAAAGTCGGACAACCCTTTTAAGACCTCTACTTTTAATTCCCTTTTAATAATACATAAAAACATGGATGATAAGACTGACAAAAGACATGGTCCTATCAAGTTCATCCTATAATTCTAAAACGTTGATCCAGAAGTGGGCAAAACAAGATGCAAGGTTTTCTTTCCGACCTCAAATACGACAATCAGAATAAATCCCTGAATTAATAGCCCACCAGAAGCAATCTAGTACATATAATTTGGTTATAAAGGCTTCCAGGCCAAGAGGCCTTTCAAGATATTAACTTGATGGCCTCTTGGGACATTTTATGGCAAAAAGCTTGAAGATGATGGTGAAACCCTCTTCCCTCCAGATGTAGAGAATGCCATCTTGCTATGGCTACAGGTCTAACTATAAAAAGATTGCTGTACTGTACTCATAGAAAGTTGAGTCCTATTATTATGAGCAGAAGTGCACCACCAATGAGACCAGGTGAGGCAATCGCCTCAGCACCAGTTAGGGGCAAGTGGGAGGCAGCCGAAGGGCCACAGGAAATGAACGCTTTCATTGTGGCAAAGGGGTTAGGTTAAGAAATTGGCATGGGAGCACCATTTTAGTTTTGGCCTCAGGCAGCAGAAAGGCTAGGTGCATCCCTGATTATATCCACCGGCTAATATCTAGATTAACTTCCTTGTGCAGCACAGATAGCAGCTAGATGGGCTGAGAGTGACTCAATAAGGTCCTGGTAGGTGGTTACAGATATCTGGAGCCATGCTGACTGCAGTGCATCCCACAGCTGTAGTAGGGGGAGTGGGGGGGGAATCCATAGAGTGAACACAATGATCGAGGTGGTCCCACAGATACTCAATTGGGTTCAAGTCTGGGGAATTACAGACAAGAATAGGACAGATTTTATCTTTTTTTGCTGGGCCATAGAACGGAAATACAGATGCAGACATTTGGCTTTGGACCAAACTTAGAACAAATAAAATTTGATACAAGAGGTGGAGACTATAGCAAACAAATGTCAAGAGGAGAAAGCAGATGGATTTATGAATGAAGTAGCCTTGCTCCACGGGGACTGAATCAAGAGATATTATTATAGTTATTTGCTTTCTAGTAGATATAAAATCAACTACAACAGGTGACAATAAATATTACTAATCAGGAAATATGAATAAAATAGAAGACCTCTGTAATGGCAACATCCCTTTGCTTGGTTTTCCTTCCTTTGAGGGATATCTGGCTTTCACTGTGTTGAAGACCCATAACTACGGCTCCACAGTTATTTTGCATATTACTGTTTCCCAGGGAGCTCTGCACTTTGGATTGCTGTGTTGAGACTCTTAAATGATGCTCCACTGTGTTTTTTGTAGCTGGTCTCCCTGAGATGAGCTATTGTTTTGTTTAAAATAGAAAACACGAAAATGTGTTTTAAATGGTAGGGACAGTTATATGTATTTGCATATAGATCATGCATCCATTTTTATCTCCATTAGTACAACCTAATTATACAGCCAGAAAGGTGGTACACGGTTTTGAAATGTGGAGTGAGTGAAGAGACAGGTGTCTCAGAAGAACAAAGTAGTCAAGTCACCATGGGAACCGGATGCCTATTTAATATCCAGAACAAGCACCTCCCTATAACTGACAAAGGAATCCGTGCATTCTGAAACATGTCAGAATTTTTGTGGACTTCACAGGCACCCATAGAAGAGCGTGACGTCACACTGAAGGCTTTTCCAAGTAACTCCCTGCCGGCTTTACTTCGTGCACGTCAGCCACTGGCTGGGGCAGCGTGCTACTGTGGGTGAAAGCAGAAGAGACGCACAGCAATTTTACAGCACAATCAGCGGGATTGAAACTTCTCTTTACTACACCACCAACGACAAGTATATGCTTAACTAAATGACCTGTGAATATTCATGATATTTGTGTGCTCGACCAGCGCTAGTTTTTGGAAGGGCACCTGCCAGCATAGGGAGGGGGCCAGAGACTGCTGATGCCCCTTTCCCCCTGTGATGTGAAGGCCGGGGTTAATGGGATTATCCCCCCCCTTTTTGCAGGGAGTAATGGCAGTGGTGTGGGAAGGGGTTAATTTGTTTTAGCCCCCCCCCCTCTATTGGCTCCTATTGGAGGAAAATAGTGGTTAGCCCTTCCTACAAGATCTGTAGGCCACTCCCATAGGACTTATATACCCTGCTCCTCCCCTTGTTCTCTCTCTTGGGGAACGGAAGCGTGTGGACCGCCCTCCCGCCCTTAGTTTGGGAATTTTTATTTCAACACTGTTTCTCTTTTGTATCTTCAAGTTTGCTGATATGTTTTTTCTGTTTTAGTGTTGTAGTTGTTTGGAGCGTTGCAGGTCACAGCAGGTGGCAGTAAACAAATCGGGAGGTTGAAGGCGGATGGCGGACTTGCCCGCTGGGAGTCCGGTGGTTGGCATAACGCTCCGTCAGTTGTTCTTTGGTTAAGACGGTTTGGTTTTGGTTGAAGAGTTTGCCGCATTGATGTAAATCTGCTGTGGCCGATCACCACCCAACAACAATAAAGGTGTTGAACAAAACTGGAAGGAGTCTCATTTGTATTGATTCTTATCTAGAGTTAAGATTAAATCAGGGAGGGTGGGCGATAAGGGAGATTACGGCCAATTCCTCCTATCCGCAGTCTTACCATTACATGCATGTTGTTTATTAAAGTTAGAGGTATTGAACCTAACAAGGTCAGGCAAACAGACTACATACGTACTAATCCATGGAACAGACACAGGGTAATAGCAAATGAAACTAGTTCAGAATTCACACACAGGCATAACCTGAACAGATCTGGAGAGACAAGGCAGACAGATATAAGTAGGCAGAATCTGAATGGATCCAAACATAATTTGTTGCACAACCAGAGGAATGACATGCAGCTCAAAAAATATATAGCATGGAAAATGAACATATCAGTCAAAGAGATGTATACACGGGGCCAAGGAAGGTTAACCCCAGAAGTTACTAACCTGAGGACTTACACACCCACAAGAAGCTGACACCAGGGCACATGGAACAGTGTCAACATGAACTGCTATTGGACACAATGGCCCCAATTCAAACCCACAAGAAGCCGGAGCCTGAGCATTCGGAACAATGGTGAAAACTTCCATTGGTGAAACTTCCATTGGTGAAACTTCCAATGGTGAAACTTCCATTGGTGAAGTGCCTCATACCACGACACCTAGTGCTGGTCCCGTGTAGTGGTAAAGAGTTCACCTCCTTTATTTCTCTACATTATAACACCTGGTGCTGGTCCGGTGTGTCTCATACTATGCATTATGACAGTGGGCACTTTCCAGCCCTCCTGCAAGCTATGATGCAGCCATCATCAGTACCAAGGCAGAACTTGGTGTCATCACTGTATACATTGATTGCCATTTATGCCTCAAATGGGTTCTGTCACAGCAGCAGTGTAGGCGCTCTTGGCGATGATGAGAGGTCAGTAGCCAAAAAGATAGTGGAGTGCATGAATGCATATGGATCCTTATGGTCTAGGCGGTCATTACAGAGGCTACTGCAAAACCAACTTGTGATGCCATGGGTATTCTATGAAACTCAACAGCTCTTGGCACCATCTGTCTGTCTTGACCATCCAGAACCCTCTCTACGTACATGCCTGAGTGCCCTCCTCCGATCACTGTCGACACCGTCAATTCTCTACAGAAACTTCTTATCTAACTATTTCCAAGATTTGACAGATGGACCATCCAGCTCCTTGATATCTCAATATTCGGCCTGTTAATTGCACAAATCGTCCATGCATTCATCTAGCAGGCATAATAAACACTTCAACAACACCCAATCAACAGTCCTGTAAGAGAGAAGGTAAAATAACAGCGCTGACACACAAAAAAAAACAACATACATATTGTAAAAAAAAGTCTTTTTATATTAACTCCTTCTATAACTCCCTCTAGATATATCCCTATTCTCCTTTCTGTATACTTTGCTGTTTTCTTTGCTTTTAGCTTGTACAAACGTTGCCTCTCTATAAACAACGCCATATGGACATAACTTTTCCACTTTAGCACTGTGCGGTCCTGGACGGAGCAGAGCAGGTTTTGCTAATATTCCCTGGCTATTCTGTAGCTCACGAATGACCTTCTCAGCAGTTTTTACATTTGTGTTTGAACAGATGGCATATTCTGCACCTCCTTTTTTTCAATAGAAAAAGGAAGCATTTTAGCTAAAGTAAATAGAAGTTTTTTAATAATATCATATTGATATAAATGTCTTACAAGCAGCCAAACTCAATATTAATAACTAATCATAGCACGCTTTAAATGTTACTTGTCAGAGGGGCAGGACATGTTCACACAGGAGTATTTTAGTCAATATTTCGCATTAGTATTTCCAAGCCAAAACCAAATGTGCTTGCAGAAAAAGGAAAAAGATAAATGCGTCCATTGCAATGTGTGTTTTCATTTTCCTAGTGGTGCGGCCAACATATAACAAACAGCACACCTGAGTTTTGATATTATACAGTTTTTTTTTTGTTGTTACTGAACTAAAATGTATCTTCTTTGTGTATTTGCACACATTTTGGCCTGTTGGGATTGGAAAAGGATGGGAGAGAGAAGACTCCCAGAGTGTTTCCTCTTTTTGATACACAAGTGCATCTTGTTCATAGGATATTCCGCAATTTATTGTCCCGACAATAAAATGAAATCGGAGGATATTTTTAAAAAGTCTGTTTTATTTGTGTA
Organism: Rhinella marina; assembly: GCA_900303285.1. Lineage (NCBI taxonomy): Eukaryota > Metazoa > Chordata > Amphibia > Anura > Bufonidae > Rhinella > Rhinella marina. Next base: position 65,045 of record ONZH01026248.1, read on the forward strand.
AACTGGTTACTATAAGCTATAGAAAATATACTTTTTAGATGATTTTGTTTTATTGAAAGAAGAATGAAAAATGAGATCATATCTAGAGTTCTGAGTGGCAATATGTGAGGCCCTATCAATCATACATTTTTAATAATTCCTCCTATATAGTATCTCAGATGTCTCTAACTTTTTGTTCATATGCCATACTATCTGAGCATGCCCTTTTGATCCTAGTAAGCTCACTGACAGGTATTGCCTTGATAGTGTGAATAGGATGATTAGATCTAGCATGGAAAATGGTATTGTCCTACTGAGGTTTTCTAAAACTGGAAGTGTTAATACAATTCCTCTCCCATTGACGGTCAAAACTGGATCCAAAAATGTACTTTGATTTGCAAATTCATTACCCACAAACCTCAAATGATTATCATTAACATAATGTACAAAATCTGGTATGGGCGCCGCACCGTGAGGCCAAACGATAAGCAAATCGTTAATGTAGCGTCCATACCAGATAATAGCTTCACAAAAAAAAATAGAAAAAAATAACTGATTCCTCTCAATATTCCATATAGAAGTTAAGTAAAGATGGTGGAAAATGTTAACCCTATTTGGTTTTCTTCTTTCTTCAGAATGTGTCATCAAATATTATATATATATATATATATATATATATATATATATATATATATATACAGTGGAGGAAATAAGTATTTGATCCCCCACTGACTTTTAAAGTTTTAATACTAAAAAATAAATGAAACGTCTCATAATTTTATACCAGCTTTATTTTAACAGTGCCACATAGAATATCAAAAGAAAAACAGAGAAAATTACATGAAATGAGAAATAAAAAATAATTTGCATTTCTATGACGGAATGCATAACAGAATGCCTCTAGGGACATTCCGTTATTCATTCCATCATGATAGAAGTCTATGGGCTGCATAACGGATCCGTCCGGTCTCCGTTATGCAGGAGAGGACTCCCCTGCGTAACGGAGACCAGACAGATCCGTTATGCAGCCCATAGACTTCTATTATGATGGAATGAATAACGGAATGTCTCTAAAGGCATTCTGTTATGCATTTCGTCATAGAATTGTGGGTCCGTGGTAACAGAATCCATAACACAATTCTGCTTTTACCACTAAAAAGAAATTTGCTCAATTCTAATTGCTGCCAAAACTTGCTTGCTATCTGGTAAATATCCTTGAGTCTTCTGAACTTATGGTTGGAAATAAAATGTACCCATTAACTTAGTTTTTCACCTACTGAACTGATACCAGCAATGACTGATCGCAAGGGTGGAGGAAAAACATTTTTGTGAAGTTTTGGTAAACCACAAACACTGGTTTAATAGGATGAGAAACACAAAGAAGTGTAGAAATAGCTGTCTGTTCCTGAAATCAAAATCAAAACTGCATAAAAATTATTTTCCTCCTCTCGCGGAGCTGAATTTTCTTGTGCTTCAGGGTAACCAATCGATTTTTCCCTGAAATGGTGGTAAAAATTTTTAAAAATCATACTTACCTCATCCATTTGAGTGACAAGAGGCTGCTGTGGCCATCTTGCTTAAAGATCTTGCGTATGCATCACTACGCTGGCCGATGTGATGACGTCATCAAGTGCCCGCAGGAGATTTCACGCTGGATCTTCAAGCAAGATGACGAGGGGTAGCACAATTACCATTCCCTGTCATTGCACCCACTATTTACAAAAAAAATGCACTCCGTGACTAAGTAATTCGTCACAAAGCAAATTTTTTTTGTAAAATTCGGCAAATTTTAGAGAACTTTGCTCATCTCTAGTTTTAGTGTTACGGCTGATGTGTTGTTGTGGACTGGTTGACACTCCCATTATGTTCAATGTGAAACACAAGAACATTAAAGGGGTTTTCCGGGATTTTACAACTGATGACCTATTCTCAGGATAGGTCATCAATATCTGATCGGTGGGGGTTCGAAACCCGGGACTCCCGCCAATCATCTGTTTGCGAAGGTACCGGTGCTCCAATGAGCGCCACAGCCTTCTCTTAGCTTTCCCTAGGCCAGTGATGTCACATTCATTGGTAACGTGGCCTAGGAGCAGTTCAGCCCCATTCAAGCACAATACCAAGCACAGCCGCTGTAAAATGAACAGCGCTGTGCTTGGTGAGCTGCGAGAAGGTAGCGGTGCTCACAGGAGCACCGGTAACTTCTCAAACAGCTGATCAGCGGGGGTCCTGGGTTTCCCGATCAGATACTGATGACCTGAAGATAGATCATCAGTAGTAAAATCACTATCATCAGTAGTAAAATCCTGGAAAACCCCTTTAAACTAATAAATAGAGATGATTGAAGTTTTCAAAAAGTCGATTTGCTTCAATCCAAATTAATTTGTCAAGAAGCACATTAAATCAGGACTATCCTGGTCTTCAGTTAAACTTTAGGGAGAATTTATCCTGGTGCTGTACTGTAACTCTTTCATTCAATTCTATCTCTATCTAAAAGAAAATGGGCAAAATATTAAATAGAGAATTTCTTAGCCTGTTGTAGATGACACTACTCTGACATGGCCTCTTCTCAGCGTCCATCTGTTACCAATAATCTGGAAATGTTAAATGCCACTAATTCAGTTGGAATGAATGCTCACAGATGGCAAATCCTTCATCTCCTGCACTTCATACAGAGATCAACAATATTTTATTTATTTTTTTGCCTACACTTCACTCTGCCAACTGAAAACTTTGCTCAATGCCACGCCGTTTCTCTATTGTAACCATTTATTTTTATTTTTTTAAATACAGAATGCACATAAATCAATATAGACATCTAAACAAACAGATATGAGAGGTTATTATCAATCTGTTGAGTCAAGGTCTTGTTTACACAGCAGTTTTTGTGCAGTTTTTATGTCATTTTTCATCCAACCAAAACTGGAATTGGATCCAAAAAAGAAGACCAATGTATGTATTTCCTATAATCATATTTTGGACAAAAGGCAATAAAAATGAACAACATATAAAAGGTCTGAAGAATATGACTTTCAATTTTAATTATTATTCTGTTGGGTTTTTCAAAACAGGTACAAGGAATGTACAAGTGTATAATACTAGAAGGTTACAGAGGAAAATCAATACATCTAGGTTTCAGAACACAGGAAATGCTTAGCAATTTGGATTGTACAACAAGAGGACAAATGTCCACAAGTCATGAATTATAATGTTCAGTCCACGCAGGTAACACCTCTGGATATAGTCTTCACATTCAAAGAAACAAAATGTATGCATAATCATGAAATAGCAAATAAGCCAGCAAACAAGCGAATGCTAAGTGAACCATGACGACCCCCCTAGTGCAAAAGACAAATTGCATTATAAAAAGGTTAATACGTTTAATCAGGTCAGGACCAAGGTAATTCTGGTCTTCTTGATCAGACACAGTTTAGCCATTTTAAGTTCACATCATTTTAATGACTATAACATTTTTCTATGAAGGCCTAGCAATATGATTTTTTTTTAGTATTTTTGGAGCGTAGTTCAGTTTTTTCCTGTTACACTGCAAATTTGGTGCCATACGTTAGACACTTTGCTCTTTCTTACGCCACTTCATGGCTGCCTTAATTCATACCAGTATTTTGCCTCGAAAAATGCCATTAAAGTAGACCTGTCCCCTCTCCTGACATGCCTGTTTTAATAGCTTTATACATTCCATGTTTAATAATAATTCTGGAACATCTATTCTTATGTCTCTATGTTGTGCCATTCCTTTATTATATCTACTTGAAGTTATGAATGAATTGCTAGCAGTCTGCAGTAATGGTACAGAGGGGAGGTAACCAGTTGGGGGTGTACCTGCATAGGCTCACTCTATCCAATCAGTGGTGCCCTTTTCAGACTGTGCAGGTACACATCCCCAACTGGTCACCTCCCCTCTGTACCCTTACTGCAGTAATTTATTCATAACTTCTAGTAGTAGTAGTAGTAGTAGTAATAATAAAGGAATGACCCAACATAGAGCCATAAGAATAGCTGCTCAAGAATTGTTATTACATGGGGAATGCATGAAGTTATCAAAAAACTGGCATGTCAGGAGATGTGACAGGTCCTCTGGCAAATTCTAAGACTTCATTTATCCATGTCAATTTTCAAAGCTTTTTGGTGAGGTGCAAAAACTGTCTAAATGAGTTTGGTGCATGGCATGTATTTCTTTTTCTATTCTCTATATGTACATATATATATATATATATATATATATATATATATATATATCTTTTTTTCTTTATTTTCTTGCCAAGCATTCATTGAATTCTCCATAAATGTTGAGATGCTGAGAATCTGCCACCTGTCATTGGTGATATCTCACAAGTGTCAGGTAATGTCAGGGGGAAGTGTATCACGTATGCCGAATCCCAGCATGTCACTTATTACACGTGTCTTGTGGCATTAGCTTTCCAGCTTGCATCAGATCTCTCAGAAGCATTCGTTGTTATCAAGCTTCACTTCATCTGTGCTCATACAGATGGAAAAATAAAGAACATTAGTCTTGTCCAGATTGGATGCTTTATACACTGTACTGTATATACAGTATATTTGTATCTTTTTACTGTTTTACTCTTTTTTTTCCTTCAGTTCCCTAATACCAAGAGTATTTTTATTTAACTTTTCTTTATTATCAAGAGAGACGTTATTGATAATTTGTAACAAAATTTGCTGGTAGGTATAGAGGAAAGCCACCAGTGTCCTCTTTTCCCCAGGACCTACCTTTTTAAAGTTGCTGCAGGGACCCCCGTATTCAATCATCTGGTAGCATCTTGCTGCTGTGTGAGCAGGTAATATTTGAAGCCCAGTCCGACACTGCGTATATGGCAGCAAAACATGCACACTTGGTGGAGCTGATCTTGCATGAGTATGGGGAGTACAGGAGTAGAGATGAACGAACCCAAACTGCAAAGTTCGGGTACCTAGACCCAAACCCGGACTTTTTCACTAAAGTTCGGGTTCTATCTTCATTCAGCAGGACCTGCGATGAAGTCACCAGGCTTACCATGTGGTGAGCGCAGTGATGTCATCGCAGGTCCTTTTGCAAGTCCTGCAGAAAGAAGAAAGAAGAGGATACCGGCTGCACAATCACGTGAAGGAGGTGAGTTTTTTTTAATTATTTTTAACCCCTCAATGGCCATTTTATTTAGCATTCTTTCTAAAGAATGCTATTATTTTCCGTTATAACCATGTTATAATGGAAAATAATAAAGTGAATTCCGGGTCCCCATTGACTTTAATGGGGTCCGGGTTCGCGGAGAAGTTCGGGTCAAGATCGGTTCCCGAACCCAGTGAACCCAAACTTCCATGGGTTCGCTCATCCCTATACAGGAGGAATAGCTGTCATGAATTATTACTGTTATCTCTTCTCTGCTGACCGTAAACACCAGTGGTGGCTTGTTTCGGTCTGCTCTACCAATTCAACTCTGCTATTCTGGCTGCAATCACTTTCTACTATGTGTCTGTGTCCTGCACATATTTCTCAGCCACACCCTGCTTATCTGCTTATTATTACTGCTTGAAGATTAATGTGTTGACCATAAGATTGCTTTTGGTTTTGGTCCAGTACAGCTCTGTGTTTCTTGTGGATTCTACCTATCACCACTAAGTTCCAGGTCTGCTTCTGGCTTTGACTCCTGGTCTTATTTGACTACAGATACAGGCAAGCTAAACGTGATGGTTAACATGTTAAAGAGGTTTTCTCACTGCAAGGATATGCCCCCATTGTCTGGTAGGTGCGGGTCCCACCACTGGGAGTCCGCTAGCCACCACTTTGCCTGCTCCATTCAAGATATAGGTCAGGGTCCCAGCGGTGGAACCTGCACCTATGAGACAATGAGGACATATCCTAGTGATATGCTCGCATTGTCTCAGATGAGAATGACCCTTTAAGTAAAGAATGGCAAAAAAAAGATAACTAACTTTTCAATGTATTTGAATGGCTGTTGTCACAAGATAACCAATATAACACTGTGCCATGTGTTATCAGAGTCAAGTTTGCCTTGGCTACATCTGTAAGTCATTCCGTTGTCAAAAAACCTGCTTCCAGCTTTGATACCCACTTCCAGCAGTTATCCTTCTATTTGCTACCAGCCTGTGTCCTGCTACCCAACACCAGTCTGTTGCCTGGTTCCTACTACCACTCTGTGCCCTCCACAGTTACACTGTTACAAACTAAAATTTACCGAAAAAAATCCCGCTACTCCACAAATATGACTTTGACTTTACTGAGGCTTTCCTGCTTGTTCCTGGAAGTGCATTGTTGTCTTACTGATTTTCCTGTGTTAATTTCATGTTTCTGTTCTATTATCATTGCTCAATCTGGCTCCAACCTGGTTGCAGTCCAAGAATCCAGAATACAAATCTTCAAACATGTTAATGTATCATTAAACTTGCTTTATCGTGTATCATCTGCTTGATGTCAGTAAAGTAACAATACTGTTTGCCAAATGATTATTGGGCCAACGATATTGAAGGTGAATGGAAGCTCATATTTCAACCAAGGGATGTGCATGAAGAGAAGTAGGAATATATAATTATACACGTTTACATAAGTTTTGATGTTATTTTGTTCTAAGAAATCATGTAAGCCTTTTATTTTCAGAAGTCATCACCTGTTCATGCCGTTACCATGTACTGGGATGACTATCAGGGATACACCTAGTCTTTCTGCTGCCTGAGGCGAAAACTGAAACGGTTTCCCCCGCCCCCCTCAATGCCAATTTCTTAACTTAACCCCCTTGCCACAACGAAAGTGCTCATTGCCCATGGCCCTTTCTCTGCCCCCCTCCTGCCTGTACCTGGTGCTGCCTGCAACGATTGCCTCTATAACCATAGAAACCCCTCTGTCTGAGCTTGTATTCTCCATGGAAACAAATCAGGTTACTCTGACAACTTCTGTCCTTGCTAAACCCATGCTGACTATGACTTATGA
>ONZH01026249.1:0-100306 GCA_900303285.1 Rhinella marina
CTCCTCTTTTATTCCGGTAGAGGAGAGGACGAATCGATTGCTGGAATACCAGAGGGAACTCGTGCAGAACATGATGGAGATTTTCCACCCACCATCGCTGGCGCAGAGAGGAGAGGGTCTCCCAGAGTCCCTCAACATCGATCAGGCCCACAGCCACCAGGGGAACACTCTCCAAGGTGTGGGACACGTTCATGGCACCCCCTCGTGCAACTTCCATCACTGCGGGGGCCCGCTATCAGCAGGAGGGACAAGTATCGGCGGATGTTGCGGGAGTACCTGGCAGACCGTAACCCTGTCCTCCCCGATCCCTCGGCGTCCTACACTTACTGGGTCTCCAAGTTGGACACGTGGCTGGAACTGTCCTGTACGCCCTTGGAGGTGTTGCCTGCCCTGCGCAGCGTGCTATCCGAAAGGGTGTTCAGCGCAGCCGGGGCATTATAACCGATAAGCGCAGCCGCCTGTCAACCGACAGTGCCGACAGGCTGACGCTAATCAAAATGAACAGCAAGTGGATTGACCGGACTTTGCTTCTCCAACAGTGGAAAGCAGCCAAAAGTGAAGTGCCATCTGTATGAAGTGCCATTTCCTCCTCCACCTCCTCCTCCTTAAACCGGCCGTAGAATTGCTCCGTAAATAAAAATAAATTTATATATTTATGGCTCACCTCTTGGGCCTCCACAAAATTTTTAAGAGGTCTCACCTCTTGGGCCTCCACATAATTTTATCGAGGTCTCACCTCTTGGGCCTCCACATAATTTTATCGAGGTCTCACCTCTTGGGCCTCCACAAAATTTTTAAGAGGTCTCACCTCTTGGCCTCCACAAAGTTTTAAGAGGTCTCACCTCTTGGGCCTCCAATAATTTTTAAGAGGTTCACCTCTTGGGCCTCACAAAATTTTTAATCGAGGTCTCACCTCTTTGGGCCTCCACAAATAATTTTTAAGAGGTCTCACCTCTTTGGGCCTCCACATAATTTTTAAGAAGGTCTCACCTCTTGGGCCTCCACATAATTTTTTAAGAAGGTCTCACGCTCTTGGCCTCCACAAATTTTTAAGAAGGTCTCAGCCTCTTGGGCCCCTGCCACAAAATTTTTAAAGAGGTCTCACCTCTTGGGCCTCCACAAATTTTTAAGAAGGTCTCACCTCTTGGGCCTCCCACAATAATTTTTAAAGAGGTCTCAGCCTCTTGGGCCTCCACAAAATTTTATTCGAGGTCTCAACCTGCTTGGGCCTCCACAAATTTTTAAGAAAGGTCTCACCTCTTGGGCCTCCAACATAATTTTTTAAGGAGGTCTCACCTCTTGGGCCTGCCAATAAATTTTTAAGAGGTCTCACCTCTTGGAGCGCTCCACATAATTTTTAAGAGGTCTGCACCTCTTGGGCTCCACCAAAAAATTTTAAGAAGGTCCCTCAACTTCTTGGGGCCTCCACGTAATTTTTAAGAGGTCTCACCTGCTTGGGCCTCCATCAAATTTTTTAAGAGGTCTCACCTGCGTTGGGCCTCCACATAATTTTTTTAAGAGGTCTCACCTCTTGGGCCTCCACAAATTTTTAAGAGGTCTCACCTCTTGGGCCTCCACATAATTTCTAAGAGGTCTCACCTCTTGGGCCTCCACATAATTTTTTAAGAGGTCTCACCTCTTGGGCCTCCACATAATTTTTTAAGAGGTCTCACCTCTTGGGCCTCCACAAAATTTTTAAGAGGTCTCACCTCTTGGCCTCCACATCATTTTTAAGAGGTCTCACCTCTTGGGCCTCCACATAATTTTATCGAGGTCTCACCTCTTGGGCCTCCACATAATTTATCGAGGTCTCACCTCTTGGGCCTCCACATAATTTTTAAGAGGTCTCACCTCTTGGGCCTCCACATAATTTTTAAGAGGTCTCACCTCTTGGGCCTCCACATAATTTTTAAGAGGTCTCACCTCTTTAGCCTCCACACAATTTTTAAGACGTCTCACCTCTTGGGCCTACAAACAATTTTTATTATGGCTCACCTCTTGGGCCTTAATACAATTTTTAAGAGGTCTCACCTCTTGGGCCACCATATAATTTTTTCGAGGGCTCACCTCAAGCTAACTTTGCGCACTCATTAAAATATTTTCACAACAAGGACCTAAGAGCCCTCGATGGGAGAGCTTTGTGTGGGGGCCTGTTATAGGGAAGAGATGCGGCCCTGCGGGCTCTAGCCTACCTTCTCCATGAGCCTCTGGCCAGCCCACGACCTCTTCCTGCCTTTTGCGGTCCTACGCATCCCTCAACATCCCCACTGCTTTACCTGCTAGACATGACACTGGGCCAGGTCGGGTCACTGACTTCGTCATACTCAACCACCTCCTCTTACACTGCCTCACTTTGCTCCAACAGCCTCCCTTGCTGGCAACTGTGTCTCATCATCGTCCCTAATCATTTTACACTTTAGTGCCCGTTCACACCACCATCAGCTAGAGATGGAGCTTGCTCCAGTGTTTGGGCATCAGAACAAACAAAATCCTCAGATAGCTCCTGCGATTCTTGCATGGGTGGGAACACTGGGTTGATAACATTGGGCAGGGTGGGAGGAAGGAGGGTCAGAGTGAGGTCCCTGCAGTTTCTGCAGGCTATCGACGAGACTGGACTTTGTGGACTTGACTGGGTGGTGGACAGATTTAAAAGGAGAATCTAGAAGGAGAAGGAGGGGTTTGCCGAGCTGTCTGTAAGGGTTGCGGAAATCCAGACAGAACCAAGGCCCCAAACTTGGGTGGGGGTAGCAGGTTTGCCCGTCCCCGCCTCCACAACATTCACCCAGTGTGCTGTCAGGGAAGATGTAGCATCCCCGGCCTCAAACCAAAGTGTTGGTGGTCAAATGGCCTTTTGCAGTAACCGTGTTACTCGGGCGTGGATGATGTTTTGGGACATGTGCCTGGGCAAGGCAGGGATGGCACAGAGGGAAACATAGTGATGGCTTGATTGCTTCCCCCTTGCCTATGCCATCTGTGGTTGTCATAGGCAACGTGATTTTAAGGGGTGCAGAATTTCATCTTCTTTTTTGTCTAGTTTGGCTTGGGGTCCATGGCAATGTAGAGGAAAGAAGGTTTCCTTGTATGGTCTCACTTTACAGAGAGGTTAGATAGTCTTTGGAGTGTATTGTTGAGAGGCTGTGATAGTGGCGTAATAGTGCGACTTGGGCGCGTTATATGCACCCAGACATGCTTCCCCTGCTGTCCCAGTTGCATTCCAGCAGTGTTGGCATCCTTTTCTGAGGTTTCAGGGTGGACTTGGTGACCTCCAAGTGGTCGAATTGAGATTTCCAAGTGGCGAGCATTTTTTTCCCATAGACTTTAATGGGATTCGATATTCGGTCGAATAGTCGAATTTCGCGGTCTATTCGAATCGAATTTCGAACTTTCGAATATTTCACTACTCGCTCATCTCTATTCACTAACCATAGCTCCCCAGGTGGTGTTATCCAGCCTATTTGCACAGCATAAGGAGTCCGGCTGCTGCTGTCCCCACAAGCTCCTGTGCTGCGGGGCTTCAGACACGCCCTCTCCACTCCAGCAGAGCAGGAAAGTTGCCTGACAAGCTTCAGACACCCCCCTCCACACAGGACGTGCTGCCTGAGGAGGAGAGAGACGGCAGGGCTGGAGCAGCGTGTGAAGCAATGTAAGTCTGCTCTGTGAGTCTGTGACTGTCTGTTCTCGGGGGGTGGGGGGTGGGATTGGTCATTCAGGGAACTCTTCATGCTGCTGCTGGATGCCATAGACCTGCAGCATCCATGCTATTTAGTTGTTTTACTGTATTAATAAGCTTCCGTGGCCCCTGTTCCCCCCCTACCCCTATCCTGTCCTTCTCTTATCTCTTTCTCACAGAGCCCCTGCTGTCTCCTTTCCCACCTCCTGTATCCAGAGCTCCTGCTACCCTTCTTTCTCTCCCTACTTCTTGTATGAATCCCCCTAAGAGCCCCTTCCACCTACTTGCTGTGTCCACCCCTATTGTCCATACATGGCCCTTGGTCACCTGTCTCACTCCTCTGCCTCTTGTTATGGTGGTATCTAAACTGCATGCATCATAAGGACTGTCTAACGTCACAGGGTCATGTGATTGTGCCCCCGTACCCTGTACTATGCCCCCTGCATTCTGCCCTCCTACAATACCCTGTACAGTGCCCCTAGTCATTCCCTGCACTGTATAACACTGTATAATACCCTTTTATCCCGTCACTGTATGGTTGTGTTATACAGTCACTGTATGTAGGTATCTGCGTTCACTGTATTGGTTGGTGTTATCCGGTCACTGTTTATGGTCTGTTGTTATACAGTCACTGTATGGCGGAGTTATCTATTTACTGTATGGTGGTGTTATCCGGTCACTGTATGGTGGAGTTATTCGTTCACTGTATGGAGATATCCGGTCACTGTATGGAGGAGTGATCTATTTACTGTATGGTGGTGTTATCCAGTCACTGTATGGAGGTGTTATTCAGTCACTGTATGGTGGAGTTATCCAGTCACTGTATGGCGGAGTTATCTATTTACTGTATGGTGGAGTTTTCCGTTTACTGTATGGTGGTGCTATACAGTCACTGTAGGGTGGAGTTATCTATTTACTGTATGGCGGTGTTATCCAGTTGCTGTATGACAGAGTTATCCGTCACTGATCTGGTCACTGTATGGTGGTGTTATCACTAATTCTACTGTATGGTCATTGAGTTATCCGGTCACTGTATGGTGGTGTTATCCGGTCACTGTATGTGGAGTTATCGGTCACTGTATGGTGGTATTATCCGGTCACTGTATATCCGGTCACTGTATGTGGTGTTATCCGGTCACTGTATATCCGTCACTGTATGGTGGAGTTATCGGTCACTGTATGGTGGAGTTATCGGTCACTGTATGGTGGTATTATCCGGTCACTGTATGGTGGTATGGTATGTAATCCGGTATTAATCCGTGTATCGGTCACTGTATGTGTATGGTGTTATCCGGTCACTGTATGGTCGGTCACTGTATGGTGGAGTTATTCGGTCACTGTATGGAGATATCCGGTCACTGTATGGCGGAGTTATCTATTTACTGTATGGCGGTGTTATCCAGTTACTGTATGGCGGTGTTATCCAGTCACTGTATGGTGGAGTTATCCTGTCACTGTATGGCGGAGTTATCTATTTACTGTATGGTGGTGTTATCCAGTCACTGTATAGTGGTGTTATCCAATAACTGTATGGCAATAACTGTTTCCCCTTCCCTGCCCACGTCATATTTTTTAGACCTGGCATGAGGTGGGAAAAGTTGCAGATTGTGGCGCAAAGGATCTTTGTGCTACAATCTGTGTCAGAAATCCACTAATATAGATGCATTTCTGTTTAATAAATGACCCCCTAATTGTATTATTATTCCAGGGTAGGGCTAATATCTTTATAGTATATATATTCCAGTGTATTATACTGGGCCCTGTATGTATAAATTATTCTTGGGAAACACAGTCCTCACCCCTGACCACCAGGACCAGGTTGTGCGCTGTCAGTACTGGTGCTTATTCGGGCACTAAGGCGGGGTTCACATTACATTTTTCCCATCCGTTTAATGTATACTAAAAACGTATACATTAACAGATGCCTCAGACTAATGCCATACAGTGGCGTCTGTTCTCCAAACGGGTCCATTGTAAAAAAAAAAAAAAAAAAAACATACGTTAATGTATGCATTTTTTTTACTGGACGTGGTGCGCTGCATATTTGTATGCAGTGCCCTTTTTTAAAAATCAATGTATACATCAAATGCATTGCAAATCGTGATGTTAACCCACTTGGGGGAAGGGAGGGGGGGGGAATTTGCTGTGGGGCCCAGTCAGTTCTAGCTATATCACTGCACAGATCCTTCTCTCCTTCAGGCCCAGCAGTGACATCATGACGTGTGTCTCACTGCTGCAGTGGGCCGGAGGAGAGAAGGAGTGCAGGGAGATGAGTTGTGGTTAGTGAATGAAAGGACCGCCAGCTCCCCTGCACTCCAGCATGATAAGTATTTGAGGGGTCCACTGGGTGGTCATTACACTGTGTGAGGGCCTGACACAGTATAATGACCCCCAGTACCCCCCATTTACTATAATGATCCCCAATGACCCCTAGGGACCCCGTTCAATATAATGACCCCCAGTGTCCCCTTCATACAGTATAACCCCCAGTGTGGGGGTCATTATTCTAAATGGGGGTTGACTGGGGGTCATTCTTCTCAATGGAGGGCCACTGTGGGGTCATTATACTGTATGGGAGCTACAGGGGGACATGTAAATGTAAAAAATGTGATCAGCCACTCATCATAGCATAATGGAGGATGCTGTGCCATACTTGCACACTCCCTTCACTTCAGGCACCCGGATGGGACAACCCCTTTTTTTTCTGCTTGTGGTTATATAAAATACACCAGGAAAAAAAGTGCTCTGGCCATTCTTCATGCGGGTTCTATGTCCAAAATTCCCTTTGAAAATGGTCACGAATGAAAATCCACAGCAAAACTGAATCAAAAAGTGTGTAATAAAATGCATCAGAAAAAAAAAACACCTCCAAAAAAACCTGATGCGGATTCTGCAGCTTACAGTCGAGAAGCTAAAGAGATATAATGTGATGTTCTACAATCAGCTACTGTGGGTGCAACCGCTGTCTGTGCCTACAAAGTCCTGTCCGACTTCTGGTCCAGTATTTTAGGATTTGGGGCCCTACTTTCAATTTTGCCCAGGGCCACACTTTGTCTAAAACCGGCCCTGCTGACAAGAACTACCAGGCTGCATCTAAGAGGTGCAGTCTGATACGGATATACTGCATGCAGGCCTAGGGACTTCAATAGGCCTAAGGCTGCCATACAAAGACATTGAGACCTTGATCTCATTTGTGATGTGCTGAACCACTTAGATGTCACAGACACAAATGACCATGGCATTTAAGGGGTTAAACAACTCAGATAAGCGCTTCTACTTATCTGGGCCATTAGCACATGAGCCCAGCTCTCATGTGAAAGCTGAGCCCCTGCTCTATGCTGCATGGGAGACCTGTGCAACACTTAGTCTAGGCCGCTCTGAAAGGGTGGCAGCGTAGCCTAAAGCCCGTTTGTGACAGCTGTAAAAAGGTATATTGGTGGTCACGGTTTAAGCTAAAATTGCCAATGAATAATGTCTTAAAGGTAAAAGATAAATGAAAATGAGTTTAATTTCCAGGAAATTTCAAGCATTGTGAATACAACTTGGGTATCTTCCACTGATGAGCTGTAGAGGATTTGTGGAACTGGAGGTGAAGTCTTTGCAGACAGTCCTTTTGGAATTTTATTAACAAATAAAGTATATGGAATATGTAATAATAGGAGCAGGAATATTACCGCACTTGTTGTCATTGTGTTTAGAGATAGGACTGGGTCTGATGTCAGCAGCAGAGAGGGAGATGATTTTTCTTTTCTCGTCTTAGTAGTGTTCCCTGCTCTAGTTATTTTATAGGTTGTTTGTTGATACTCAGGTTCTTAAAGTGTATTGGAGACAAAACACGCCAGAGAAAATTTCAATAACTAAAGGCAGTGCTATTGTGTACACTGAATTAGTAATGTTAAGATCGACCAACTATTGTCTATGCTATCTGATAACAGATGATATCATTATTAAAGGGGTTGTCCAGGGATATGTTAAAAATGCAAAAAGAAGCATTATTCACCTTCACCAATCCCTCTCCGCTTCAGTTCAGCTACTATCTCTGTCTTCACTGCTCTCTACTTCCTCTCCTGACTTGAAATGCCAGAAAAGCCCTGATAGAAGCATCATCAGAATATCGACAACCCTTCTCCAGAAATCTAGTAATTATAACTTGTTACTCTCAAGAAAGGCATCCAGACACCATCATGACCTCCTCTAGCAGAGAGCTTCACTGCTCTTACAGTAGAGAATCCTTATCCCATTGTTATAGCTGTAGTCCTAGGCAGAAAGAGATCATGGAAGAGAACTTTATGTATATTGATCTTCCCTCAGCTGTCTTTTTTTCTAAAGTAATTAATCATAATTTTGATAACCTTTCTGGGTACTGCAGGCTACCCATTCAATTTATCACTTATTTGAACCCACTGAAGCTCAGTTATGTCTTTCATGAACACAGGAGCCAAATATGGTAAACAATATGCCATGTGTGGTCTGACTGGTGATTTGTAAAGTGACAGGACTATGTTCTCATCACAGGCATCTATGCCCCTGTTGATGCAAGCCATTGTTTTATTGGCCTTGGCAGCAGCTGTCTGACACTGGTTTCTACAGCTTAGCTTGCTGTCCACCAAAATTCCTAAATCTTTTAGGAAAAGTCTTTTCCATGTCAGTGTTAGGCCTCATTCAGACGACCGTGTTTCATGGCCGTATACGGGCCGTGAAAGCCCGGTCTGTGCTGCCCCAGAGGACGGGAGCGCATGGCGTCATTGGTTGCTATGACGCCGTGCGCTTCCTGAGGCCGCCGCCGTACAGTGAAACACTGTACACGCCGTGTACAGTGTTTCACTATATGGCGGTGGCCTCAGGAAGCGCACGGCGTCATAGCAACCAATCACGCCGTGCGCTCCCGTCCTCTGGGGCAGAAGGCCGGGCTTTCACGGCCCGAATACGGCCGTGAAACGCGGTCGTCTGAATGGGGCCTTACCCAGTGTTTTACCATTTAGTATGTACTGGTGACTTGCATTGTTCCTTCCCATGTGCATAACCTTACATTTGTCAGTGTTAAACCTCATTTGTCTCTTCTCTGCCCAAGCCCCCAATCTATCCAAATACATGTGTAGCAATATACTGATAAGATAATTAATTAAAGGAAATGTGTCACCAATTTTTTTCCCAGTTAAAACCAGAAAGCAACACATATCCCTTTTTTATAATCTGTTTTTATTTTTTAAATGCAGATTTATTTATTCTATTTCCAGATTATTATTATAGGGGCAGCCATCTTAGCTGATCCATTGTTCAACTCCATGGGCCATAGACAAAATGGTCAGGAAGGGAACCTATTCACTTATATGGGAGAGTTTTCTAGGCATGCTCTGTGACCTGTGCAGAGGTTATTGTACATGAAAAGAAAAGAAAAGCTCTGATAATCACCTATTGTGAGTGGAGGATCCTGCCTTATCTACACACAGAGGTGATATGATTAGAGGCAGGATTAGAATGACAGATAAGTAGATAACTGCATTAACCCTTTCTACCCCGGAGTTTTTTCCGGTTTTGTGTTTTCGTTTTTGTGCTCCCTGCCTTGATACAGCCATAACTTTTTTATTTTTCTGTTCACATAGCTGTTTGATGGCTTGTTTTTTGCGGGACAAGTTGTACTTTCCAACGCCACCATTTAATATGCCATATGGTGTAGTGGGAAGCGGGGAAAAAAAAAACAAATTGGGTGAAATTGCAAAAAAAACGTAATTACGCAGCAGTTTTACGGGTTTTTTATTCACGGCGTTCGATGTGTGTTAAAACTGACCAGTTACTTTCATTCTACTGGTCAGTACAAATCCGGCAATATCTAATATGTATAGTTTTTCTTGCATTTTGATAGTGATAAAAAAATTATAAAGTTGGAAAAAAATTTTTCCAGTTCTTGAGCCCTATAATTTTTTGGTATTTATGTGTACGGAGCTGTATGGGGTGCTCATTTTTTGCGGGGCCATCTGAACTTTTTATTGATACCATTTTGGGGTGTGTATGACTTTTTGATCGCTTTTTATTTATTTAAAAAAGAAAAGGCGACAAAAAAATCGGCCATTTTGACGCTTTTTTCCGTTTCGCTTTTTTCCGTATGGGAAATATTTTATGTTTTTATAATATGGGCGTTTTCGCACACGGCTATACCCATGATGTGTATTTTTTAAAAAATTTTTAATACTATTTTTATTTTCGGGAAAGGGGTGATTTGAACTTTTACGTTTTTTTTAATTTATTTTTTGAAAATTTATTTTTATTTTATTTTTTTTACACTTTTTTAAAGTTCCCATAGGGAACTATAGGAAGCAATCATTTGATTGCTTATATCATAGACTTCAATGCACTTACATTGGAGTCTATGATGATTTTAGTGCTTTCCTATGGAGCCCTATTACAGGCAAGGGCTCCATAGGAAAGCCTATGCAGCAGCCTCCTGTCATTTACTATGACAGGGGCTGCTGCAGGCACGCTCTGGCTCCTCCGATCACCACAAGGGGGAGCCGGAGCAACACTGGAAACGTACGCTTCCGGTGTTTGCCGCCTTCGAGTGCCGCAGTCAGGCTTGAACGCGGCACCCGAGGGGTTAAATGTCCGCGATCGGTATTACTGCCGGTCGCGGACATTAGCCGCGGGTGCCTGCTAGCGGGATATGCAGATCACCCGTGGCCATCTTTAAAGTCCCGGCCAGCGCTGTACATGTACGGCGCTAGTCGGGAAGGGGTTAAAGTGATCTGTATAGAGCCTATTACTAGGTTTAGTGGCCAGTGCGAAAGCTGTAGGGATTTTATGGTTTTTGTTTAAATAAAGATATTGACATGGAAAATTTTAAATAACTTCATCAAAAATTTAAAAATATGTTATTTAAACAATAGATACTATTCTGATGACATATTCCTTTTAAATATATTAAAAAGAATAGATGCTAATACTGATCCCTTTGGTAGCCAACTAGTAAGTGAACCCTGCAATAC
Source organism: Rhinella marina (assembly GCA_900303285.1). Taxonomy (NCBI): domain Eukaryota; kingdom Metazoa; phylum Chordata; class Amphibia; order Anura; family Bufonidae; genus Rhinella; species Rhinella marina. The sequence continues at coordinate 10,651 of ONZH01026249.1, forward strand.
TGACCTCTATGGTAACCCATTAGTAACATTGAGCCCTCCAGTACTGACCATTGTGGTACCCCACAGGTGACAGTGACCCAATCTGAGTATATAGTGTTAATAACCACCCTATCTTTTCTATCACTGTGTCAGTCACTTACACATATACACACATTTTCCCCCAGCCCAAACATTCTTATTTATTTACTAACTTTTTATGCTGCACACTATCACGTGCTTCAATTCAAGATACAGATGTAGCAGCGATACCGATCACTGCTTTTGCGTTTGGTTGGCAGTGAATCGCGATTTCTGAAGTAACTGGTGTAATGTTGTTTTCCAACCACTAGATGGCGCGTGGAACTGCGATATTATAATGTAGTATTCAAGCGCTGCTGATTTTCAGGATGGCGAGCAGTAACCCCACCCCCACCCCACCCGCACAGGACCCCCGCTCCTCCCCGCCCCTCCACACACCCACAATTTAACAGGATGGCCGAGCGGGCAATAGATTGTCAGCTGTAACATACAGCTGACAATCTACTGTAACGGCCAACATCGGTGCAGGCAGTGATGTCGGCCGTTTAACCCCTTCCATGCCGCGGTCCGTAGGGACCGCGGCATGGAAGGGTTTAACTGGGAAGAAGCTCCCTCCCCCATCGGGCGCTGCAGTGCGCTCCAATGGTGTGGCCAGAAGAGAGGGAGGAAGCTTACTGCCATCGGGAGGCTGCTCTGCTGTGGCAGCGTCCCGATGGTTACCATGGCAACCGGACGCCTTCACAGTTATACGCTTGCCATGGTATATCAAGGGTGAGCGCTGACTTCTTCTTAACCACGTGACATTCCTAGGTCACGTGAGTCGGAAGCCGGGGCCCTCTGCTTGCACTGGACTACTGTGCAGAGTAATGTCAGGCATCACTCAGCGGTCAAGAAGTGCTGGAGAGAGGTAGATGTGACTGTGGAGGGGCTGAGGATTGTCTGCAGGGTCCTGTGTTACATTGTGAGGAGGGGGGGCGCTGAGTGACAATGTGAGGAGGGGGGGCGCTGAATGACAATGTGAGGAGGGGGTGGGCTGTGCGACATTGTATGGAGGAGGAGGGGGGGCACTGTGTGAGATTGTGCTGTGTTTATTATCTCTGTTCAGTGACAGTCACATCTACCTCTCTCCAGCACTTCCTGACCGCTGAGTGATGCCTGACATTACTCTGCACAGTAGTCCAGTGCAAGCAGAGGGCCCACCGGCTTCCGACCCACGTGACCTAGGAAATTCACGTGGTTAAGAAGAAGTCAGCAATCACCCTTGATATACCATGGCAAGCGTATACCTGTGAAGGCGTCCGGTTGCCATGGTAACCATCGGGACGCTGCCACAGCAGAGCAGCGTCCCGATGGCAGTAAGCTTCCTCCCTCTCTTCTGGCCGCACCATCGGAGCGCACCGCAGCGCCCGATGGGGGAGTTTCTTCCCTGTTAACCCCTTCTATGCTGCGGTCCCTACGGACCGCAGCATGGAAGGGGTTAAGCGCCCGACATCACTGCCCGCACTGATGTTGGCCGTTACAATAGATTGTCAGCTGTATGTTACAGCTGACAATCTATTGCCCGCTCGGCCATCCTGTTAAATTGTGGGTGTGTGGAGGGGGCGGGGAGGAGCGGGGGTCCTGTGCGGGTGGGGTGGGGGTGGGGTTACCGCTCGCCATCCTGAAAATCAGCAGCCCATCCCCCACTTGAATACTACATTATAAAAGTGCATTTCCATGCGCCATCTGGTGGTTAACATACCACATTACACCAGTTACTTCAGAAATCGCGATTCACTGCTGAAAGTAAATCGATCTGCGCCCACGCGAATTCAGTATGAGTGCCAGCGCTGCTACATCTGTATATGACATCCAATGACGCATTACAAAGTATCGGTATAAAAATGTATGTTTAGTGGTCATCTCCCCCCGTACTGTCTTGTGCTGCTATACAACATGGGTAAGCACTATGGGCTGTGCTGGGACTTTATGGCATGTTGAGCCCTAATAACATGTATGGCTATCTTATGGTTGGATCTAGGGGTATTGCCATTCTTATGGTGTTTAGCTCCTGTGCCCACATAAAAAGGATATGTGTATGTGCCGATAAGGGCATGTGTGTTTGAATCTTTATTATTTGTTATTTAATATTTAAATTAAGTATATATCAAGACATATATCCTTTTGTGGTATTTGTGGGGGCTTTATACATATACACCAGTACAGATTGGTGTTATGTGGTGCCTGGGCATGTTGTTTAACCATGTGACGGCTGACCGACAGCTGTACCTTTACTGATATACCTGCTGTTGTTTGGCATGCAGCGGGATAGGTATAGCTGCGGTCCACCGATTTTAGGTATAAATCCATTATAGCGTATTCAGTATGGGGTGGGGTACCTTGGGTTTCACATTGTAGGAGGGGTTATTGTTACCCCATTTTTTGGCTATCCCCATAGTCATTGTATGTGATATTTGTCATTACTTATGTGTATTTATTACACCATGTAACAATTTTCCAAAATTTTTTGTTCCCAGTTGTTAAGTGTGTTTTCCTCATTGTTTGTACCCTAAATGAATAGAAAAAAGTTATTATTCCCTGTAAACTTTGCTTTTGTGGTCAGCACAATGATATTTTGAAATTGATCTATTTTTAAGGATATTTGCCATATTTCAAGATACTTAAGAAGCTTCTGGAATTGTGAGAACTATCAAGAAGTTTCTAGAACTGTCCAGAATTATCTAGAACTTTCTGGGACTGTACAGAATTGTAGGTAGCTGTATAACTACAGTTATATAGGGCCACTATAGCCCTTCCTAAGAGACGGAGAGACATGATCTAATTGATTGGGATTGCATAGTAAGTGGGCAACAGCCATCACAGGCAAAGGGGAATTTACCTAGACAGACAGGTGTGAATTCATTCTCTATTCAGATTCTGTAGCTCACTTCGTGCACCTGAAAGAGGAATACACCAGTGTCAAGATGTTGCTAGGTGCCTTGAAGTATGATGAGTAAGGCTGGGAAGTTATTGGAGATTTCAAAATGGTGTCATTCCTGATGGGCCTCCAAGGTGGTTTTACTAAGTATCCTTGCTTTATTTGCCTTTGGGACAGCTGGGATACTAAAGCGCACTACCACAGGCGGGACTGGCCTCAGCGGACAGAGTTCACTGTGGGGAAGAACAATGTAAAGTGGGAGCCACTGGTTGACCCACGCAAGGTGCTGATGCCACCACTACACAACATGTTGGGGCTCATAAAACAATTTGTCAGGGCTCTAGATAAGGAGTCGACCGCTTTCAATTACCTCCAAGATCTTTTCCCTAAGCTGTCTGAAGCAAAGATCAAAGCTGGTGTCTTCGTCGGACCACAAATCAAGAAGATCATAGAGTGCAGTGAATTTCCCAAGAAGCTGAATAGGAAGGAGAGAGCGGCTTGGAACAGTTTTGTCGCAGTGCTTCGCAGCTTCCTAGGCAATCATAAAGATGAAAACTATGTACAACTGGTCCAGACTCTGATAAAGAACTATGCTTCAATGGGCTGCAGGATGTCACTCAAAATCCATATCCTTGATGCTCATCTTGATAAGTTCAAAGAGAACATGGGAGCTTATTCAGAGGAGCAAGGCGAGCGCTTCCACCAGGACATTATGAACTTTGAACGCCGTTACCAAGGACAATATAACGAGAACATGATGGGCGACTATATTTGGGGATTGATTTGTGAATCTGATTTGCAGTATAGTCGTAAATCTCGGAAAACACACACTCTTCTGAACAGTTTTTGGTAATCTGTGTAAATTTGCAATGCCTATAGTGTTCTTAGTCTGACTGTATAAATGAGAAGATGCAAAATCGTCTGTTTCTATAATAAAAAATCATAATTTTCGTTGCCGTGGTCACAAAAGCGAAGTTTATGATGAATGTAAGCAATTTTTAATTTGTTTTAGACATAAGCAATTGGAATATAACATTAAAAAACTGGGAACCAAACTTGTGTTACATTGTGTTATCAATAAACTTTACATTTTTTAGTCACTGTGTTCGGGCATTTTCTTCCCACCAGCTGTGTATGGTGGGATTTTTGGGAGGTTCTATAGTTGTGTTCTATGCCCTGTGTAAATTATATGAGGCCCAATTGTGTTGTATAAAAATGTATCTGTCTGATGTCCAGGCTCACAGAGAATCGCTGGAGTACCCATCTGGGCTCGGAAAATTAAAGTTATTCCTGAACAGAACATATGCATTAAAGGGGTATTCTCATCTTAGACAATGGGGGCATATCGCTAGGATATGCCCCCATTGTCTTATAGGTGCGGGTCCCACCGCTGGGACCCGCACCTATATCCAGAACGGAGCGGGGAGCGCTGCGCCTGGAGGACCCCGGGTTTCCGGTGGTCCGGCCACCACCAGGCGCAGGTCCCCGCTCCGCTCATAGAAATGAATGGGAGCCGGGCCGTGCATGCGCGGTGCGCTCCCATTCATTTCTATGGAGCCGACGAAAGTAGCCGAGCCAGCGCTCAACTATTTTTGGCAGCCCCATAGAAATGAATGGAGGGCGGCTGCGCATGCGCAGTGCGCCCTCATTCAGTTCGGGGGCTCCGTTCTGGATATAGGTGCGGGTCCCAGCGGTGGGACCCGCACCTATAAAACAATGGGGGCATATCCTAGCGATATGCCCCCATTGTCTAAAATGAGAATAACCCTTTAATGTATATACAAATGTGCTATTTCAGACCAGCAATCATTTTTGAGTATATGAACTAAATGATTTTCCATTATTTCACCTTTTGTGCCCTTATTATGCCTGATGCCATGCAGCATACCATCTGATCAGAGTGCATTTAAAGTAAGTTTCTTTTTATGCATTCTGGTTAAAGACTATTTTGGTTATTGTGTGCTTTACCTCATCCTATTAATATATTTGACAGGCGGAAGAACTGCTTGAATTCAACTTGTTCTTTTAGTTACATTTACTGGTTAAGTACTCAAACCCTAGGTGAATCAGGGCTGTGATTATGTTTCCATTTGGAATGATGGAAGGCAAGCATTAGTTTAGAGAAATAAACTTAGCCATTAGCACTTTGGTGGTACAAACCAGCGTCGGAACATTACTGTCATTCTGGGTGACAAATATCTAGAAAGACGCAGTAAGAAAATAGACTCTCAATAAAATTAATCATTTTTTCCCATTAAAAATCTGTCCCAGAATCTGTTGCAAAAATCTTATCAGACACTATATAGTGCATGACAATCTCTTACAAATTTAGAACCAGCCCTGTACCTCACATGGATCCAGAGATCTCCCCTTTCTTTGGTCATCAATATCAGATTGGCAGCATTCCGACACCTAGTACCACCGCCGATCAGCTGTACGAGGAGACGGCACACACCATCTACTTTCTCTCTTCCTGTTCAACGCTGCTGTCTATGGTCTTTACCATAGACATAGTAGCAGCTGACAGGAACAGAGAGGGGAGGCGGCACGTGCGCACTGTGTGCACCGTCTCCTCATACAGTTGATCGGACTGCCGCCAATCTGATATTGATGAGCTATCATGAGGATAGGTCATCAATAGTAAAAGCCCGGACAATCCCTTTTAATCTCTTTCATTTTCTAGGACTTTTATTTTTCCTCTGGCATTTGAGAGAAAAAATATGAGCCATAGAAGACCAATTTTTAATTAGAGCATATTAGATTTGGGTAGAATCAATTCATAAATTAAAAAATATTAAAAAAATTGGTGAGTCTGAGACAAAACACATTTCAGGAAATTTTCTCATCTCTATTCTAAACATATAAAAATTTTAAAAAATTCTTGTAAAATTTTTTTTTGCTATACGACTTGGGAGAATTTCTCAAAATGGTGTCAGCCATTTTTCAAATCAGAAGATAGGAAAGATGAAGAAAGAGGCTCACACAGAGGTGGACTAGTAATAGAACCTATGGAGAAAATTCCCCTGATGCCCAGGGGACTGTCTGAGCCCTTCTCATGGCCACCGGTCAGAGAAGTTATGGTCCCACAATTAATTAATGCTGGGAGAATCAAGCACTTGAATCCAGAATTTAACTGTATTTTTTAAATTTATTTTATGCACTTATATAGCACTGCTATATTCCGCAGTGCATTAAAGCTGTCCTATATTACCATCCTGAAGCAGTTGGAGTAGGAGCATAGAACATGAGATCTGTCGCCGGCCACCACAGAGGGGCATATTCTGAGGAAATGTATTTTGTGATACACAGTCTTATTTGGTTCTGCTGGGGCAGTGAATGTGCTGCAATGTAATATTTGGCTCTGCTGGAGTGTCAACATTATATTCCTGACCCCAGTTACTTGTGTTGGCTCTGCCTTCTGTCAATTTGAACCCATGTACAACATGGGTCCACTTTTAGTTTTTTCCAGCGCCATCTTAACTTCTCAGTCCGCCCGTGTGATCACATGACCTGAGGCAGTGCATGTGTATATACAATGGAAGACATTTGTTGCCAAAAAGAGAAACATTTTTGACCATTTTTTTAAACATAAAACATTTTACAGAGCTTTTTGTTTTTAAAAGGTTGTTATATATGCCGCTTTCATTAGATTACTAATTCTGTCTTGGCATTATAGAGCATGAAATTAGTAACATACAGTCCTAGGAGACCCCACAACTTTTCAGGTCAATTAGGGCACTTTTGATTTGGGTCAAATTGAATTGCTGACCAGTTTGGACAAATTTGCTCATCATTCTTCACTGTGATTATGTAAATTATTCCATTCTACCATCATTATACACAACATATTTGTCTCCCCTATACATATGGTGTATGCTACTTTTACCCCGTAAGACTAATGCAGTTTAAACTCCTAGGAGCAGCCGCTAAGAGCAGATTGCTGTTTACATGCTCACGGATCGAAGGTAAGTTAATCCGGTAGCAGTTAATGATTAGTGCAAGAATTCATGATGTAGAACTAATGTCGGCGATAAATATTTACAGCTTTTCTAAGTGCTCATTCTTTAGCTGAACGACAGTAGATTGTGGATAAGACACTCGAATGCAACAAATAAAATAGCACTTTTCAGCAGCTGGGGAAGAGAGATTTAGCAAGGAGAGGTATATGAATCAAGTGAAAATTGGTCATGCAATCACCAGAGTGACCTTAACTGTAGCAATTTCATAGCACATTATATCACATTTAAGGTTGAATTACAATTAAGCAAATGGCTTCGGTATATTGGCCATATATTACAGACAGCAAATTCCTCTGCTTGCCTTGTACAATATTCAATTTTGTGAAAAGTACAGAATGGCTCAGTGTACTGACTATAGGAAAATACAAATTACTTGTGCCGGGTAAATGTGTTTTTGGAGAGACAGAATACTATATATTTCAACCTATAATTGTATTTTGGATGTTGTTTTTTTTAGCCTTTTTATGTGAAATGCATTCTAAAGATGTAACCTTAAAGGGGTTTGCAGTGCTACAATATTGCTGACTGGAGATGAGCGAATTATTCAAAAATTTCATTCGGCTGCTTTGCCGAATTGCACAAAAAGATTTGCTTTATGACGAATGACTTTGTCATGAACCGCATTTCTTTGTATGCAGTGGGTGCAATGACAGGGAGCGGCGATTACACAGCTCTCCATCATTGTACCCACAGATGCCGTGAACATACATACTTACCTCCACCATTTGCTTGTGACGGTCATACGTCACTGCGCACAGGATTTTGTGCAAGATCTTCAATCAAGATGATAGTGGCCATCATGAACAAATGGAAGAGGTAAGTATGAGGTTTTTTTTTTTGTGGCTCGCTGAAGGCAGCACAGTCGCTCAGTGGTTAGCACTGGTGCCTTGCAGCACTGGGGTACTGGGTTCGAATCCGACCAAGGGCAACATCTGCATGGAGTTTGTATGTTCTCCCTGTGTTTGTATGTTGTCCGTGGGACAGTTGGATGCTAACGTCTGTAAATTGCTGTGGGGTATAGTAGTGCTATATAAGTGCATAGAAATAAATGAAATAAATATTTCAGGTAAAACCAATTTGCTAGCACAAGGAAATTCATGTCAAATCAAATTTATCCTGAAATTCGGATTGAATTCCACTTCATCGGGTTTGATTAGCTCAACGCTATTGATGACCTATCCTCAGGATCAGTAGGTGGCCAACTCTCAAACACCTGCTGATCAGCTGTTTGAAGACGTATTGACACTAGTGCTAATGCAAGTGTGACCTGCTCGTTGTCTTCTTTGCAGTGGCAGTGCAGTATAATTACAGCACATTCACTTGAATGGGGTGAGCAGCTGTGATTACACTGCGCCGCCTCTACAAAGGAGACACTGTGCAGGTAATTTTGAAAAAGAAGTTGCGTTTGCACAAAGGCTGCTACCTCTGTAAACAGCTGATCGTCAGGGGTGCCTGGAGTCGGATTCTCGCCGATCTGATATTAATGATCTATCCTGAGAACACATCATCAGTATTGTAGCACTGTACAACCTCTTTAACAAACATTATAGTGAATGTTTAAGTTTGAATGTTATTTTTTATCTAAAAGATGTCTGACGATCTGTGCTGATACATTAATAATAAATTACATACCAACTTATAGATATAGCAGACGGAGCTTTGTTTTTGATATGCAGTGCCCCAAATTCCTGCATTTATATGGCAAATTTCTGACTGTCTGCAGCCACCACTGGGGGGAGCTTCAGAGCACATTGCATACTATTTTATTCCTGAGTTCAGTGTGTCAAAAGTATATTGAAAACTTGTTAGTCCCCCTAGTGGTGATTGGAAGTAGCTGAAACTTTATGGACATATCACAACAGGAAAACTATCATTATGTACAAAGCAAAAAGAGTCTTTTTAGACCTATTTTTACACATCAACACAGTAGCCAGCCAATGTTTCACTGTGAGAAGGACTGAGGGAGGTGAGGGAACTACTAATAGCCAGATACAACTGTGTCATTTTGGCTAATATAAGAGTGGGACCTGTCCCCATGCTAAGATATCCTGTTATGAGCATAGTCTGATGACAGATCTTCTTTAAAGTTATCAAGTACACAGATAGGTCTGTATAAGGGTTGCACATAAGCCCTAAAGCACAAACACACATTTTTAATAAACATAAAGTAAAATATGTGTGATCTGAGCAGAAACTGGATCAGCAAAAAATTATTTAGAAAGTAAACAATAATTTTTTTGAATCTATATTATAAAAAAAGTAAAAAAATGATCAGATTAATTTTCCTTGCATTTTTTAAAACTCAGATGTTCATATTGGTTGTTAGTTGTTCTCAGTAATATTTTTACCTATAAACAAATTTCAGATAACTTATTAGTCCAAACTTAACGATCAATAAGCCTTTATTTGTTATTGGGGTGATTTAATGCATTAATCAAAGTGAAAAAAATGCCTTCTATCAAACCTGAACTCATTATCGACATTCACTGTAAGCAAGCAATCAGTATGTAATGAGCCACAGTCCGTTCTGGGAAAATCCACTTAATTACAATGGAGCCATTTAAGACATACCGGTTTCAGTCAAAATGCTGCAGAGACATTAAACTGTCACTACAAGAGCCAGGGGTCAGTAATAATATATAATGGGGTAGATTTACTAACAACGTCTAAGTGCAATCTTAGGGGATAAATTATAAAGTGTGCTGCACCAGGAAATTGCAACAATTTTGGCTGTTTTGTCGACAGAATAGACATTTGTACCAAATTTATGCTTTATATGTGCAATTTTAGGAGGAGTTTGCTCCATGCAAAGCAACTTGCATTTACTAAAGCTAAAAGCTCATGCACATAAATGTATTTTCTTTCCGTGTCCGTTCTTTTTTTTTTTCTTAAGCCCATATGCGGAACCATTCACTTCAATACGACTGCAAAAAAAAAAAAACGGAAATGACATTCTGTTTCCATATGCTTGCATTGCCGTTCCGGAAAAAAGATAGAACATGTCCTATTCTTGTCCGTTTTGCAGAAAAGGGCAGACATTGTAACAATGGATCAGCAAAAAACATCTGCAATACAGATGTCACACGGACGTCATTCATATTTTTTGTGGATCCGTGTTTTACCGACTGCAAAATACGTACAGTTGTATACATGAGCACTAAGACAGATGTTTTCTGGGAGGGGCTTCATTATTTCATTGCAACTTTTTGATCAAAAAGTCACCATACTGTCAGAAACCTCTAGAATAAATGTGATTAGACCTCAACCTGAGAACATCCATACATATTTAGTGCAGCAAATGTAACAAATGGGGTGCAACGTTCTGTAAATTTATTGCAGGAAAAAAATTCAACCCTTAACTGCAAATAGACAGTCTTAATGTGCACCAGATTTATCAAAGTAGCTGATGCTGGATAATAAATATGGCGCACCTCTAGATTGTCTAGTCTGGTGTAGGTTTATAGTACTTACAACAGTAAGTGGCCCACTATGTGACAGAATCTTGTACCTGAATTTCAGTGTCATTTTGGTGCTCCTCTACACTAAGCCAAAATTATTTCCTCCCCTTTGTTGGGCAACCAAAAAAAAAAAATTCTGGGCTATATATTATGAATTGTATACCTTTTATTATTTTTTGGGGGGTGGAAAAGAAAAGGCAAGCTAAGAGATTTCATTCAGCCCACCAGTACCCTGCTTTGTAATAATGAGGAGTAAGAACCCGGAAAAGCATTCTAAAGATATATGCCCCTCTGGTTTGGCTGGTATAATCTTACTTACATTACAGGAAGTGAAAAATATTTGAAAGGGGTGTTTTCGTTATTTCAAATGATCCCCTATCCACAGGTCAATAGGGATCTAACCGCTGTTTTACAGGCTAGGGCAGCGCTAAAGCCCACCCTTTAGTGCCGATGACATCCCTGGGCTCACTGCTAGGCAGAAGACTCCACCTAGCATTCCTATGATGAGACCCGATACGTCACCGGATCTGTTCAAAAAGCCCTTGCCCTGCACGATTCAGCATAGGGCAAGGGAAAGCATCAGAACATGAAATGCTCCGATACTCAACTCAGAGGGGCTGCCTGGGGGAAGAAGGGGTTATGTCCGGGTTCAGAGTTGAACCCATTTAAATCCAATTTGCTTAATATTTTGGAACACGGTGTAGTAGATCCTTGTATTAACATTTTCCCTCCTGATTATCTTCAGGTTTGCAGTGCCATACAGAATCAAGACTTCACCGTGATCGATGACTACTGCACAGGCCTGAAGGCACTTCTCTACCTTAAGAGCATCGAGGAGCTACAAGACTGGGATGGACAAAGTCCACCTACTTTCAGACATCAAAGAGGAAAGCCTGTTCCAAAAGTTGCAGACATAATAGGAAAGGTACGTAGCATCCTAACTAACCCCGTTTTATTCTTATTTTTCAATTATGAGCTTTTTTTTTATATAACAAACAATAGAACAAAATGAACAGCAATGCCAGATTTCCCAAGCTGTGGGAGGCAAGAATATAATAGACATTTTTGCTTTTCATCATTTTTGAGCAGAAATGCCTTTCAATGCCGCTAACGGCATGTAATGGCCTTGATGTACATTTCCCATTCATAGTGTTCCTTCATAACAGTGTCTGCAGAATAATATATATTTAAATGTATAAGAAAAACACACAAATATGCAATCAGAAGGAAGAAGTGCAAACATTCAGCTGCCTGCTATCTAGTGTCATACTGCAGCACAGCGTGTCAGCTTTAAAACGTTCATTTAAGCAATTATAAAAACTTGTTCTGAATAAAGGCCAATGTTGACTGAGAAAAGGTTTAAAAATAAAACTGAAGAAAAATATGATTGTACCATCTTTATTTATAACTAACTTTTTAAGAGAGATGGAATCAATATCCGGAGCTCCTATGAAAGTGGTCGCCCTACAAAAACTATTGTACATTTCAAAAACCCAGATCTGAATAATATTGTAATTGCATATACCTGTAAAAAATGTAGTATTACCACCAGCATTATAGCACCACCTGCTGTTCTTTTTCTTTGTCCATTTCAATGAGGTGGTCGCACATGCTCAGTGATATCCTTCAACTGCCCCCAGCTCTATCTACTGTTAGAAGCTGTGACTTTTAGGGCTCATGCACATGAACATATTTTCTTTCCATGTCCATTCTGTTTTTTTTGCGGACAGTATGCGGAACCAATTATTTCAATTGGTCCGCAAAAAAAAAAAAAGTTACTCCGTATGCATTCCGTTTCCGTATGTTCGTGTATCCGTTCCTCAAAAAGATTGAACATGTCCTATTATTGTCCGGATTACAGACAAGGTACAGATTCTGTTCTATTAGGGGCCAGCTGTTCTGTTCCGCAAAATACGGAATGCACACGGACGTCATCCGTATTTTTTGCGGATCCATTTTTTTGCGGACCGCGAAATACATACGGTTGTGTGCATGAGCCCTTACAGAGAGAACTACAGCAGAACAGACACGACTCCTGAGAAATGACACGCCCCCTGAGCTGACAGCTTGATCTAAATCTAGCAGAGCAATGAATGGGAGATCTCCGGATCCATGTGAGGTACAGGGCTGGTTCTAGCTTAGTTAGAAAGGTATTGTGTACTATATGATTTTTCATTTTTTTTTTAAATTAATCATGGGATAACCCCTAAAGTAAAAAAATACATTCATGTACATTGCACGGCCAATAAAGTCACAATAAACAGGCAACATTTTATATAGAATAGAAATCCCTAGTGAACGATTAAATTGGTTCATGATACTCCACAGGAAGGACTGCTAATGCTTGTTCACTCTTCATCTCTTGTAGGAGAAAGCGGCAGCGTAAAAATTCTGCCTTTTTCAAGACTTATAGCTAATATCATGATGCATGGCTTTGCCACCCTAAATAGACGGGCCTTGTACTTGTTTCCCGTTTCCTCACCATTAAGCTTGCTCCCTACCATTTTGTTTGGGCTGGACACTACTTTAAATACATATCTCATTGCATCTACATTATCTACCTCTATGTTATGTATTCCCCTGCACACTTAAAAGGTACTATAGATATGATAAGGTCTCCCTGTCTTATAGTAGCTGCTGGCAGTTCTTTAATTTCCCTCTATAATATAATACCACACCATCTGTAGCAGCTTGGTCAGCCATTTACTGTAATTAGTAAGTCAAGACCTCTTTCCTAGCACCAATGCAACCAGACCAGCAGTGATTGACACTGATGGCATTTAAAAGCAATATGCCATTAAACTTTGGGGGTCATTTATTAATCTGAAATATGCCTAAATCAGACGTATTTCAGGCGCAACTATCTGCGACTTTGCCCCGCTCAGGCCAGTACTAAAATCGTAGATGTTTGGCATGGGCGGGGAAGGGGACAGGCCGGCAGGTACATCTCATTCATCATTTTCGATGCCTGGTATAGGTGTAGAAAACAGTCTAAATGTAACCTAATATGCCAGTCTTAATAAATGTGCACCTCTCTGTGGAAATACCCCTTTTAAAAAGCAGTTTTGACCATGCTAAACTGTTGCCAGCACTTGGTAACTGCTGGGGAGAGCAGGACAAATATACCTTTAGTGAAACATTTGTTATCAGGAGTAGTGTGACTATTATGTTTTATTCTAGTACATTCTGCTCTCTGAAGTGCCCAGGGTGATGTTTCACTGTGAGGTGCTTTACGCATTGAGCTGCTTTACAACCCCTCCCCACTGTTCTGAAAGACAGCTGTAGCATCCAACCAGGAGGCTACTACAGCTGTTACTGAGAGTAGATGGGAGAAGGGACTGTGACACAATTCTATGCAAAGAACACATCACAGTAAAGTTCCACCCTGGGCACTTCAGAGAGCAGAAGTTGGCAGAATAAGACATAATATTCACACTACTCCTGGTAAAAAAAAAAAAAAAAATGCTCCACAAAAGGTATGTTTGTCTTGGTCTTCCCAGCCTCTGTCTAGTGCTGGCAGCAGTTTAGCAAGATCAGAACTGCTGACAGACTCTTTAGAAGGATATATCAGAATTGTTGTTGGCAAGTATGAATACACACTACAATAATATGTAGAAAATGACAACTCCAGACTTATTTAACAACAGAGACCTGAAAGGCCTGCAGGCCACATCCATGCTGGGGAGGGGCAATAGATTATTCATTAGGCGGTATGAAAGGCGGTGAATAATAACAATGGGACACTGGTGTTTTCCTTTAAAATACCTAGCCTCTTTACTTAAGAACCGAAGTCTTTTGCAGTTCAGATCTGCAAGATTTTACAGCTACACTGCTAAGTCATATTCTTCATGGAGTCCATTAGCCAATAAGTTTTCCATTACCATATGTTGATTAATGGCATTCTGTCATTGTAACTGACGGGTTATTCCTCATTCCCTTATGTCATTAGTTTAGATCACACATTAGTCCTGATGTTTCCAGCTAGCCCACCTCAGCACATATTAACAGCATTTTGATACGCAGTGGAATACAGACATATCAGACGCTAACTTGAAGCTTAACGTGTTAAATACATAGTCGCAGGGAATTTTAATTTGACTTTTTCAATGCCTTTATTTGTGTTAAGTGTCCATTTAAAGTTTTCTACAACAATATTTTTCCCATGTGAAGTGTCCTGTTAACAAATGCTCCATGTATATAGGATATAGAAACTGTATACAATTATACTGTAATATTTTAAACAAGGCATGGAGTTGTGGGGCAGGGATGTAATACTAACACTTTACAAAGCGTTGGTGCAGCCTCAACTGGAATATGCAGTTCAGTTCTGGCCACCAGTCCATAGAAAGGATGCCCTGGAGCTGGAAAAAGTACAGAGGAGAGTGACTAAACTGATAAGGGGCATGGAGGGTCTTAGTTATGAGGAACTATTTTAAAAAAATTACATTTATTTAGTCTTGAGAAGAGACATCTAAGGGGGGACATGATTAACCTATACAAATATATAAATGGGCCATACAAAAAAATACGGTGAAAAACTGTTTCATGTAAAATGCCCTCAAAAGACAAGGGGGCACTGCCTCCGACTGGAGAAGAGAAAAGTTCAGTCTCCAGAGGCATCAAAACTTCTTTACTGTAAGAACATCCTCAGGACGTGGTCGCAGCAGGAACAGTGGACGGTTTTAAAAAGGGTTTAGATGAATTTTCACTTCCTTCCGAGATTCACGTCTCCTACTATCACTTGGTTGAACTTGATGGATTTATGTCTTTTTTCAACCATATTAACAATATGTCACTATGTATCCAGTTTGTTTTTGTGATATGATTTTTTACTACAGTTTATGACTGTGACCAAACCTGTGAGATGCAATTTGTAATCAACTGTAAGACAATTCACTCTTTTTTTAAAAACTTTTTAAAAGTTTTATTTCAAAAAGATTGCATTACAGAAATATTGCAGTACCGAATCTGGAGGTTTTTAACGTACCTCCTTAAACAGTAACAGAACAAAACTGATTGGTTAGAGGTCTGTCAAGTGAAACAAAGCATATGCATTGAGTTTCATACTGATAAACATTGTGAATGTCATCCATGGCGGACCGAGAGCCAGAGAAAGGTACCATAGTTTGCTAGAGTTGGGAACCTCTTATGGGAGCTAATCTACTTTCCCCAATGAAGGTAAGAAAGTGGGTTGATAGGTTGGTGTGAATAAACAGAGACAACTATTACACATACCAATATTTCAAGGGGAGTTTCCCCTTTCTCATGCTAAGATAAGATTTAGGATTCATTTTGCTTTCTGTAAGATTCCATAGTCTAGTAAATTTAGGATTAGCTCTCATTTCCCATGAGGAAATTTCTTCAAATCTATAGATCTGTTCGATTTTTGATGTCAACTGTTCCATAAAGGGGAGATTAGTAGTGAGCCAATATTTCGGTATTAAGAAACGTGCAGCTGAAATAAGTTGTTTAAAAAGCACTAAGGTGGGGGAGGAATGTGAGGTTTTTTGAGGGTAAATATTCAGAAGTGCAATCTCTGGAGACACCTGGTGAGCTGTTCCGAAAACTTGGTTTGTTAATTTAAAGATATTTGACCACCACTGTTTTATCAGGCGGCTAGACCACCATATGTGAAGAAAAGTGCCTCTTTCTTGTTGGCATCTCCAACATGTGTCGGAGATGGAGAGTACAGACATGTTATATCTGGGGTTTTGTATCTGGGATATCTCGTATATCTGGGATATCTTGTATATCACCTTATATCCATTTTCCTGTATTCTCACGCATCTGGATGAAATGTGAGGGGAGAGAAGGATAGTATCTAATTCATTGTTCATGAATTTGCGGTTTAAATCTCTTTCCCATAGTCTGATGAAGGCAGGAGTTGTGTTGGAAGCCTTATCTTGTTGTAAAGTTGTGAGATTGTTTTAGAAGAGTAAGTAGGAGTATCGATTAGAATTTCAAAGCAAGTCAGCTGGCGGAGGAGATCCAGAAATTTGACATGGCTTGAAAGATATGACTTCATATGAGGGAGGGGATTAGGGTAAGTTTTCTGAAGATTTAGTATTTGCTTAATCCTTCAGTGTTGTATAATTCTGGACCTTGGAATAGGATTTTAATAGGGATAGTATAATTTCTGATACTAGAGAGGAGACTTTCATATAAATCTTTGGGGGCTAAATGGAGAATGTCTCTTGACTGCAGTAATGGTGACGGAAGTGGGACATTATATTGTGTGTTACAGAGCCATTTCCAAGCCTTGAGAGTGGCTTGTATGATTGGAGAAGGGTTGACAGGGGTTTTTGTATCGGTGAGGGTAGTAAGCAATAAAGGTCTGAAAGAAAAGCCCATCAATGATTCTTCCATGCTAACCCAGGATTTGTGGGGTGGGGCTCTCAACCAGTCAATCACTCTGGAAAGAAGAATTACTTTCCCATATAGCTCCGGATCTGGAAGGGAAATTCCGCCTAAGTGTTGTTTAGGTCTAGACAGAAGCTTATATGAAAGGCGGGCTTTTTTCTTAAACCAAATAAAAGACCTGAAAAGGGATTTCAGTGTATTGAAGTATGTGAGGGGAATTGGGATGGGAAGAACTTGTTAAAGATATGTCAGTTTGGGAAGAACTAAGTGAGGATGTTTTTCCTACCAAACCATGATAATATTTGCAAGTCAAGGTTTTTGAGGATTTCCGTAATGCTGTTCAAGAGGGGGATGTAGTTTAAGGAGAATAGCGTAGAGGGATCTGTACTCATCTTGATGCCCAGGTAGGTTAGAGTGGGTGAGGACCAGTTAAATGGGGAGTTTTGGCTGAGACGTATTTTGTGGGCTGATGATAAACCAGAGCTAATTATTATTGATTTATTATGGTTTATTTTGAAATTTGAACAGCTTCCATATGTCTCTATGTGCTCATATATTTTCGGAAGGGCTTTGTCTGGGTTGCTAATTATCATTAATATGTCATCCGCAAATGCAGCGGTTTTGTGTTCCTGATCTCTTAGTACTATAACTCTAATATCCTGGTCCTTTCTAATAGTTTGAAGGAGGGGTTCTAATGTTAAGACAAATAAAAGTGGTGAGAGGGGGCATCCTTGGCATGTGTCATTTCTTATCTGAAAGGGGGATGAGATAACATTGTTGACTGTGATAGAGGCTGAGGCATTGGAATACATTGCTTTAACTGCAAAAAGAAAGGGTTGTGGGAAATGTTGTTTGGTGAGCACTTGTTCCATGAAGGTCCACTTTACTCTATCGAAGGCTTTCTCAGCATCTGTGCTGAGAAGAGCCAATAGTGTTGATTTTTGGGAGGTATAATATTTTAAGAGAGATTTTAAGAGAGATTGTTTGTTAAGGCTTTCTAGTTTTTTATTTTTTTAATGGAGATAATCTATGTGTTTTAGGCTCTCTTTTTTAATGTGAGCCCCCATGCTTATACAGTGGCCTCGTATGTATGCTTTATGTGCGTCCCAAATGGTCTGAGCTGAGACTTCTGGGGTGGTGTTAGCGGTGAAATATTCCTCCAGCAATTGGGTTAAGTGTGTGTTCATGATCGGATTTGTAATCAGATATTCATTTAGACGCCATCTCAAAAAGGAGCGTTCTTTTTTTGGTGCAGATATAGAAAGGTATATTGGGGAGTGGTCAGAAAGGAGGATAGTTCCAATATCTGCCTCCGAACACAGCTGGAGATGCTCTTTTGAGATGAACAGGTAGTCTAATCGTTGATATGAATTGTGAACAGTTGAGTAATAGGTGTAGTCTAACGATGAGGGATGGAAAGCTCTCCAGGAGTCTACCAGATGTGTCCTCCCGAGACTAGAAAGGAGGGAACCTAGCGCTTTTTGTGAGTGAATAGACTTATGCGATGGATGAGTCAATTAACGGGTTTAATACCACGTTGATATCACCTCCTAAAATAGTGATACCCTCTTTGAATGCTCTTAGTTATGAGGTTCTTAAGCCAAGAGATTTGTTTACAGTTAGGTGCATACACGTTTATAAATGTGTATGCACATTTAAAATGTGTACATTTAAAATGTGCATGTTTAAAATGTTTATAAATGTGTATGCACGTGTATGCGCATTGTGTGCCAATGTTTCCCTTAAGCATGATGAATCTTCCCTCTGTGTCTATTAATTGGTCTAATAGTTGAAGCTGGACTTTTTTCTGAAAACCTATGCCGACTCCTCTAGAGTTGGCCGATTGTGAACCACTATGGTACCAGTGGCAATAGTGGGAATATGATAAATTAGGGATGTGATTGATCTTAAAGTGTGTTTCTTGCAGGAAGATCACACTAGCCCCATTTCTCCTCAGCACACCAAAAACTTGGCGTCTCTTGGACGGTGAGTTTATGCCTCTAACATTGTAAGAGGTAACTCTAATGTCAGCCATAATGATACTCGGGAGAAACAGAGGTAGCTTGTTTGTTGAGGATGGAGTGTAAGTGCCAATGTTTGATTTGAAAAGGGTACTCATCCTCACGACTTTGGAGTTGCAATGGGGTAGCCCAAAATTCGACGTTCTCGGTCCCCCACAGATTACTCGACTCTGACCTGCACAACACGAATAAACAAGAAATATCAGAGCAAATTAAACAAATAAGAGAGAAAAGAAATGGCTGCAGTTGGTGGATGCAGAAGAAATTAGGTAATAACTAACATCAATGTTTGGGGTTTTCAACCCTAGGTTCAAGGAGAACCCATAGTAGGGGGGAATAGTTGGAAATACAACCATTTATGCCTGACTTTCTACCTTGATATGTCAATCAGAGCTTTCCCTTGTAGGGATCAACCCTAATAGGAGGGATGACCTCACCGGTAAACCCTCCCTATGACCAGAGCTAATGGGAGGGGAGTATGTTGTGATCAAACAGGTATATCTGGGTGGGCGGGGGAGGGGGATAAACTTGATAATTTTGTGATTTTACCTATATCAGTCAGAAGAGGGGTGCTGTAGGTAAATGATGGGAGGAGGGTAAGTGGGAGGTATGGGAGAGGTGAGTTTCAATGAGGTGGGGAGAAGAGGAGGGGGGGAAGAGGAATAAGGGAGTGGGCTTAGAGGTGGGGGGGATAAAGGTGGGGGAAAGTGGGAAATCAGGGGATGGGAAAAGGTATATAAATAGTGAGGGGGTCAATCATGATTATGGAATAATTGGTAGAGGAAAAAAGAAAAGAAAAATATGGAGAATAAAATGGAGGATAATTGAGGTTAAACGAAAGTCCGCTAAATGAGGAATATCGATGTAGAAGGATGGAAGAAGCTTCATGTAGAGTAAGGTATGTAAGGTCTCCATAGGAATCCGTCTTGGGGTCAAATTAGTCTTAATCTTCTTTTGCCTTTGAGACTTTGGGGTCTGGTGATATTCAAATGGGAGTATTTTCGGCATTTCTGGTAGAGATGCTAGGCCTTTGACCGGATCCCAGTTGTCAATGGGGATCCATGGAGGGAATCTCTAGGTGTTCGAAAACTGGGCCTAGATCCTCATGGTTGCGAATGTTCAGGCGGCGACCATTGTAGAAAAAAGAGATTTCAAAAGGAAAATTATAGCGGTATGGTATGATCCAGCTAGTTAGTGGTTTGAGAAATCTCCTTTTTTAGAGTGTGACCGGGGCTAGATCTTGGAAAATGTTGATTGTATGTCCCTCGTATATTATTTCGTGCATATCTCGAGCTTTAACTAATATAGCTTCTTTATCCCGGAAGTTCAGCAAGCGACAGATTATATCCCTCGGGGGATCTGTGGGTTTGGGTTTCGGGCGGAGGGCCCTGTGGGCTCTCTCGAGGGTAATCGTGAAAGGGGAGTCTGGGCCTTCGTAAATTGTCGCAATGGTACCTGGTATCTAGGTTGATGTTATTGATTCTGGCACTCCCCTGAACCTTAAAGTATTTCTCCTTCCCCGATTTTCCTGGTCCTCCAGGGCTGAGTAGATCGCGCTAAGGTGCGTCTGACATTGTTGCAAGCTGATGGAGGTGGCTGTCTGGAATTCCAGCATGGCGGCTTGTGTCGTTTCCAGCGACTCCACTCTGCTGCCAACGTGTCGCACATCTTGACGGAGGGAGGAAATTTCATGCAGGACCGGTTCCAGGGCTTTGGAAAGGGCTAGTTTCAGGTATTTTCTTGAAATCGGCACGCTTTGGCGGCCACAAGTATCTTCCGTTTCGCTCTCACCCTCTGAAGCTTCCAAGCTTCCCTCGTTAGCTCTGTTCTGAGAAGCGGGCGCCATCTTGGATTCTTTGGTGACATATAGGGTTGCTGCTTTTTTAATAAATTTGTCAATTTCTCCTCCTCCTGGAATGCTTTTGTGGGATTTGGGGTTTCTCCCCTGTCTTTGTGTTCCCTATTTTTACAATTTCTGGTCGGGTGTGCGATCGTAAGCTGCGGTAGAAGTAGGTCTAAGTCACAGAGCTCAGAACAGCACGACCATCTCCTTCCGGCGCTGGCTCTGCCCCCAGACAATTCACTCTTTTTAATGTTGATTAGTGATTGTAAAAATGTATTTTCTAAGTGAGCAATGGTGAACCAGAAATATTAGGGCTCATGTGCATGGTAGAGCCCAATGCATAGAAGCAATATGGCTCTTTAGTATGGAGCAATGCAGTCTCTGTGCACTGCCTTACAGGCTTTGGCAAACTCCATTCAGTATATCCACAGATATCGCTCCAAACATAAAAGAGTCTGATGGTGCAGGTCACAATTATTTGTTTGTTTTTTAATCCATATGGATTTTGCCAAAAAATATGCGTACTGCCATATAAATTGGAGACATATACAGGAGAGGTTCATTGCACCTCTATGGTAGTCCATCAAGGACACATACCCGGCTATACTGTCCACACAGATAAAGCATGAAGGAAGTATGGGTTTTCAATATGGCTGTCCCCAGAATAGTTTTTAAAACTAAACAGGAGATATGTATGACATTTACAAAAAAGAATAAAACAATATATTTTTTCTAATGACTATTTAATAAAACATAAATGAAATGCATGAGACTTTCCATTTAAGTGAAATGGCTGCACAGTATTCCAGGTAGGCAAAGTTTTTTTTTTTGTTTTGGGATTTTATGGGGAAAAGTACTAGGGCTAAGGGCGCCTATGAAATCCATTCATCATCAAATTATCTGCACCGCCACAGTTGTCACCCTGATGTATCATGCCTTTCACTCCAGAACTTTGGCTTCAAAAAGTTGCAAAATGGGACTTTTGCAACTTTTTGGTGCACTTGCTCAAAAATGTTGGAACTTTTTTCATTTTACACTACTCATTCCAGTTTTGAAATATGGTGAGTGTTGTTAGCTAAGTTAATAGGTTTCATTCTAGATTTATCACTGAGATATTTTTTAAGTTGCAATCTCACTCCAGCAGGATGTTAGAGTAGGAAAACTGGAGTAGCTTTTTTGGACAAAAGTGTTAGGTTTAAGGCTAGGTTCAGACTAGCGTTCAGAGATCCAGGAGGCTGTTCCGACAGGCACTCTACTGGAGGCTACTTGAATGCCTGTTGGCTCCATTAACTATATTCAGGAATGGATGAGATCCATCCACAACCCAGCAAATATGCTGAGAATTGGCCAGACAAATACTGCTGCCTCCAGTGCTAAATCCAGAGAGCTCTGGAAGACTAGCCTTAAAGGGGTTGTCTCATGAAAAATATTCTACGTTTTTTAAACCACCACCTCAATCTGAATACTTTTATAATTGCACGTAATAAAAAATTTAGCATAGCTACTGAGTTATTCTATAAAATGTATCTGTATACTTCCACCTATTTGTTTTGTTTCGTATTTCTTTGTCCCACTCACTGAGAAGGCCGCACATGCTCAGTTCATCCTATCCTTCAACTGCCTCCTGAGTTGTGATAGAGAGAGCTGAGACATGCCTCCTTAGCTGCAGCAATAAAGACACTCCCCTTGAGCTGTCAGCGTGATATAAATCTATCAGAGCAATGAATGAGTAGATCTCTGGATCCATGTGAGGTACAGGGCTGGTTCTAGCTTTGTTAGAAAGAAGTTGTCATGTACTGTATGGTGTCTGATTTTCATTTTTTTACATTATTCATGGGATAGCCGGTTTAAGATAAGACACATTCATGAAACAACATGCAACATTTGATAAATGTGGCATAAAGTACGCCAGCAAAACTGACTTGAAATATTTTCCTTGTGATAAATTCCACAATTTGTCCTATCTCTTTGAAAAATTATATAACCAATGTTATATTGCCGTATTACATGTAACATACATAATATAGTTAATTTAACACCTACTAATATAATATGGATTGTGGTTGCCTTGAAAGTCCTTTGTTATGTCCCTACATGGGAACAATAACTATGCACATGTTTATAAGTTGTTCTCCACTTGTCTTTTCATCAATTATTAAGAATTAAAAAGGAATGAGAGGGTGTTTTAAAGGGACATTAAATAATTTAGAGGAATCTTTAGTTCAAACAAGCAATATCAGAAATAAAAGAAAATTTTAAAAAAGCAAACAGCTTGTTGCTTCAGTGTGATTGCTCTATATATTTTTTGGGTTTAGTGGAAAAACTAAATTATTCACTCATGAAAATTCAACAAAGTACAATAAAAAAAGAAGTAGCAGTGTTAAAGCTGCAGATTGATCTGTGGTTAATTAATTTCATACTTGTACTCTCTGAATGATGACTGCTAGAAAATAAACACATCCTGGGCAGAAAAGAAAGTAGAATGGATCACACAAATCTGCTGAACCATACAAAAAGCTTGACAAATGTATTTAGAAAGCAATATTTTAGCTTCCCGTGTACTGCATGTGTGATGGTGTCTGTTGATACTGGTAGTAATCTGCTTGCCTGAAAACACTCATCTCATCAAGGAATCATCATCAATTACTTAGACAGTATTTGCATTGCAGTGCATGTAAATATAATTTTAATAATTACGTTTAATTTTATTAGGGTCTTAATATCCAATATTAGGCAACAGTTTTCAGAGCGGATTTGGCACCGAATCCGTGCAGCACCCACACTAAAATGACCTCCTGTTGTCTTCAATGGGACTAGCTCTCAGCTGGTCATGTGGCCTTGGATTATTTACGTGTGGTTTTCAGACCACGCCCAGAATGGACAGGCCCATTTTTGGCGCAGAGTCTACTCAGACACAATAGTAAAACTGCAGCAGGAGTCTGCTCGTGGTTTAACTCCATACAATGGGGTAAACTGTGGGGAGATACATGGCACTGAACTTGAAAAACTGAGGCAGAAACTGGTGGTTTCCTCTGCGGAATATGCAATGGATTTTGACAATGTCAAAATGTGCCTTGTGAACATAGCCTTAAAAAATCTTTCCAGTTTATATGCTTTTTCTAGACATATAGGGGGTCATTTATCAAGCTGAAATATGCCTAAATTAGGTGTATTTCAGAAGGAGATTATGGAGCAACGGTTACTTGTGCCGCAATCTGCAACTTTTCCCCGCTCACGCTAGGTCTAAATAAGTAGGCGGGGTATGGGCGGGGAAGGTGATGGGTCGGTAGTCATCTCATTCACTATTTTCTATGCCTGTTTCAGGCATTAAAAAGGTCTAAATGTAAGACAGCTCGGATGCTGGCTTACATTTAGAAGTGGCGGAGGAACCACCAAAGCTATGAAGAGGCGCTTCTTCATAACACCAGCAGATCCACCGCCAAGTATAGGTCTTTATTAAGACCAGCGTCTAAAACACCGGTCTTATTAAATGTGCCCCATCAATTTTGTTAAAAAATGAAAACTATTAAGTCACATCTGGGACGGAAATATTAGAAAGTGTAGGTAAAAAAGAACTAAAGGATGATATGCTATTAAATATTTTTTCTATCAGTATTCAATCGGGGGACTTAAGGACCTCTGTTCTTTTATTTGTTGGGAGTTTCTGTGATTAGTATAGATGATAGGATAAGTGATAAATGTTGTTGGTGGGCCAACCCCTTAAAGCCATTCTCATGCTCTTAAAAGTATCGTATGTACACTACATAAACTATTTTTAGTTTCTATTCTATTCCAATTTTTTGTCAGCTTTATTTGCCTCAATTTGACACTTTGCATATTACTGTATATAATCAGGTTTCAACTTTGTGCCTAAACCGTGATTTCAGTGCCATGGATGGGCACATCCTGTTAGGCTTTTGGGATTAAACTGACTTTTGACTCTTTTAAATAAATTATCAAAGGCACATGATGAGGAAGGGATATTGACTTGCCAAGAACATTAGCTTCTAGAAGTAAGACTGAAACTGTCCCTTTACCTAGCACTTCAAGTCTATAAAGGAACATTAAGCTTAAATTCAACAGTTAATATACACAGTCGAGGCACATTATTATGACCACTTCCTACTTTCGATGTCAGCATTGTGTAGCTCATCAAGGAATTCATGTGTCATGGGTTGGCTTTGTGGGTATATAACGTATGTGGTAGGCTATCTGCACACATTTTCCTTGTTGCTGTCATAGGTAAAAAGGGTGATTTATCAGAGTTGCAAAAAGTGATGATTGTTGGCTTTTGGGACAAGGGTGGTACTATTTCTGAAAATGTGCAGAGTGAACTGTTCGCATACTGCTCTGGAGAAAGGGCATCATGAGTGGGCAAATGGAACCACTGCAAATAAGCCACATGAAAACTACTGAACATCACATGCCATTGATATGAGGTGAACGTTTGCTACAAAGGTGCACATGGGTGGACCAATATGCTACAATGGAGTAGTTCACCACCAAAATGAACCAGAGGGCTAGCAGAGTGTCTAAAACAACAGCAGCAAACCCTACTGCATATGGGGCTTCAAAGCAGACAGATGGTCAGTGCTCCTCTGCTAACAAAGTTGTATTGGTAGAAAAAGCTTTTTAGCAGCAGTATCAGAATTGGACCATCACTAATTGGAAACACTGGTCTTCTGTGATGAGTCGTGTTTTCTGCTTCCTCAAATGGATGGACGTTGGTGATTCGGGCAAGGAACATCAGAGAACAAACATCCTGCAACCATTGCTGGAAGAACACAAGCTGTTGTGGCAGCATTATGGTCTGGGGAATGTTTTTGTGGCATTCTCTGGGCCCATTCATCCATGTGGAAGGCACTCTCAACTGATTTGAGTATGAATCCATCCTTGCAGATCACACACATACATACATGCTGATTGTCTTTCCTGTGGTGGATAGGATCTTTCAGGAAGACAGTGTGACATGTTACATACGTAAAAATGCCCGACACTGGTTTAAAGAACATGAACAAAACTTCCAAATACTACCCTGGCCCCGTAATTCCCCAGACTTAACCCTTATTGAGCATCTGTGGGGCCACCTCAATTGTCGTGTTCACTCTATGGATCCTCCTTCATGTACTGCAGTTAGCATAGCTCTAGATACCTGTAACAAACTACCAGGACCTTTTTGAGTCACCGTGCTGCATGTGGTGGTTACTCTGGATATTAGCTGGTGGTTATAATAACATGACTCATCTGTGTAGTTTATGAAAAGTTCAAATTTTTATAGAAGGAGAGGATTTTGTAATTCATGTCGATTTATGTCAATGGTTCTGTTAGATTTTTAGAACTGAAGATGTGTGACAGCTAGTAGTAAAAATTAGGACATTTTCCTGGGCTTCCTGTGGCTTTTTCCATTAAGAATTACTGTACAATAGTCAGCCTCTATCAAACCCCAAATTATTTCTGCCAAGCAACAATAGATAAAATTCAATTTTACAACAAATGGAGATAAGGTTTAGCATCAAGAGACGAATACATTGATTCAAAATAAATTGAATTTGACTAGAATTTTGTATTTGAGATATATCTGAATCCGAATTTTTGGTTATTTGATTTCAGCAAATTCTGGGGAAAGAAAGAGAGAGGAGAAAGAAAAATCATTTAAAAAGTGAGACGAGAGAAACAATTTCAATCTGGGTGGAATTGATTTGGTCCTAAATCCAATCAGTTGACTAATTTGACCAAATCAAATTTTGAGCAACTCTCCCATCTCTATTAGCATCAACTTAATGGTATAGTTTTTATTTTGCAGTTGAGAAATCACTGTGACCGTTGACAGTTGAGAGATCACTGTAAATCTCTGCATTAAAACTACAAAACTAATGAATACTTTTTTGCATTTTCATGATACCTTTATTTTTCTAGTAAAATCTGGTTAGAAAATATTCACCTCTTAACTTCTGAGCGAAAAGGACTTGTTTTTTCATGCTTGCTTCTCTGCCAGTAATATCCCACTTTCATTACTTGAAATATGAAGGATTGAGAGACACTGTAAAATTATTAACTAGTAAAAAAAGTAAGTAAAAATTTCTAATAAATTACACTTGTCCATGTAGTGTACACGTCAAACCTCTTCTAATGAGGCCCATACACACAATGCAGCCAGTAACTGTAAAAACATGATCAGATGGTGTCATACGTAATCAATGCATTTCCGGAGTATTGACAACTGAAGAATTTAAAATGATCAAATTGAGATTAGCCAATTGATTCTAAACAAATTAAATCTGTTACGAATTTTCTAAAAAAAATTCTCAATTTATGAAATCTAAAACATTTTTGATTCGTTTTGGGCAATTTGCTCAAAATGGCAACCACCACGTTATAAGTCAAAAGACAGAGAAGAAGGCATCTGCTGCCAAAAAGGGATCATTTTGGGACCATTTTTAATAATATAATCTGACAGTGCAGTCTATTGTTAAAAAGGCTGTTTTTTACCACCATCTACCATTTATTTACCCCTAGCTGTATATGTTCTTGTGTCCTTGACATTACTAATGCTAACTTTGTACTGAGGAACTTGAAAGGGATGATATACGGTCCTAAGGAGATCAGAGAGTGTCATACATGACTTTTAAGGGCTATTGGGGCATTTTCGATTTTGGCCAAATTTTATTCACTAATGACAATCATTTCATACAAATCAGACCCAAAAAGGATTTCAAGAAATTCACTGATCACTAATATTAAATGCTAATAAAAAGTTCTGCATGCATTTCAAAAACTGTTATTATGGCCAACACAATATCCCAATATCTGTTAAATGACCTGATAATGTGAATATAATGCTAACACGTTTTGTAATATTCTAACAGCTTACAGCCCAAAATGAGAAAAAGCATCATCAAATTAAAAAAATATATCCAGTTGTGCTAGTACTGTACTGTGCAAATGGGGTTAGGTAATTATCACAGCATGATCTAATAGGGAAGCAAATAAATGCAAGAGAATTTTCCAAGAATTAAGCATTTTAGATGTATTCAGACTAATCTATTGGGATATACTAATATTGGTAAACAACCACTAGAGGGATAGTTTGCAAAGAATATTATCAGTGCTAAAAGTCACACTTCAAATGCCGGTTTTATTCACTCTCCAGTAGAGATGAGCGAATCATCCAAAATTCGCTTCGCCGAATATTCGTCGAACTTTTCAAAAGATTTGTACCTCATATGAATCTATTCGGCGAAGCTGCGTACAAATCATACTTTATTATGTGGTGTTTTGCGAACATTCGCGCACTAATAACAAACGTACCTCATATGAATCTATTTGGCGAAGCTGCATACAAATCATACGTTATTATGTGGTGTTTTGCCAACATTCGCGTACTAATAACGAACGTACAGTTGTTAAAGGTACGCAACTTTTGTGAACACGTACGCATGAGCGTACAAATTGCGTACGAAAATGAAGGGCTTTGCTGGAGCGGAATGGTGGATCAGGAGGAAAGCTCTGAGTCTGACCCCTGGCTACATGATACTGTATCAGCAGATGACAGCAGATCATCCGGCTGTGATTGAGATGAGTGTGCCATCCACTCCACTACCTCATCCACTTTCTCCTCCACTACAATTTTGCGCCTTGGTGGGTTAGCCTGGTGGAACAGTGGCCAACTATTGCGAATTCTACAAGTAGAAGCTCCGGCTACAGGTCCTTTGGCACTGCTGCCCTGTGCCACCTTCTCCTTTTTTTGGATCTTCAAGGTCTGGCTGGAACCCTTTTACTTTTCCGTGCCAGACATTTTTCACTTGACTGTGGCCCTGCAGCTGGTCTTTGTCTCTCTCCCTATCTCTCTCCCTGTCTCTCTCACTGCCTGATTAAGTACTAGCCCTGCACTGACCCTGCAGTATCCCTGATATGTGCAATATGGATTCCCAGAACAATTACACCCCAATTTTAACAAAACAGTTCTCTGTCTCTCAGAACTTCACAGACAGTGCTTCTGCTCAACTCAGCAGTCGCAGCACAACTGATGTATCACTGGCTTGCTGAGCCTGAGCCAATCAGAGAAAACCCTTCCCACTAGGTCAGGTGACCGCTTTCTTCCCGGGCTTTATGCCACATGAATAACAAACAGTAAAAGTTCGCTAATTAACTGAATTCATATGCATCAGCGCATAAAGTAACTGATACGCAACATTAGCGCACAAGTTATCGGACAACTACGTAGCGAATGCGTAGAAAGCTTTAAGAACGTTTTTGAATCTAACGAAGTGAATCTCAATAAATCCGGATTCGCTTCGCAGCGGAAAGTTTCAAAGATTTGTATCGAATCTACAAAGCAGCGAATGGATTCACTCATCTCTACTCTCCAGTGGTTTTAATGGGAGAATCTCTTATCAATCATTTTACACATTTACATACATATCATTTGTAAACATATGTGTGTTTACATGTTGCTCATATCAGTGAGTTACATTCTTCATTCCTAAAATTTCCTTTGTATCTGATTGATTATGTGCACTAAAGTTTGAAACCACTCATAGGGAAAATATTGGTTCAATTTTTCTCATATTTCCTAGATTAGTAACTTTGTAATTATGACAGTGGGTGTGGGACCACTGTGCCAACCTAAGGATTTGACTTAGGGCTAAACCTAAGAGCGTTTTCCTATTGGTTTCCTGCTATTCAGCCTGTAATTCCTATAAAGGGATCTGGACTCCTCTACAGGGAATACACCAGGCCACTACCTTTTTGAATAGTCTCAGTGTGCTTGGCTGCATCTGGGTCAAGAGACACCAATGTGTAGCACCAAAGTGATAGGCAAAACTCATAGTTAGTAACAGGCCAAGCTCAGGGTAGGCAAAGTTGAAGTGAATCCATGAAACAATCCAAACAACAGGGCAGGCAGCAAAGGGTCAATACATTAACTTTAAAAAAGTAAATCCAGGCAGCTTAGAATCAGAGTGAATAAACAGGCAGGGGTCAGTGCACCGGCAGACAAACAGAACCTCACATCTTTTCAGGACTAGCAGGCTAGAAAAACTTATTTCTCAGACACCTTCCCAATGGGAAAGATGCCTGAAGTACCCAAGGAATGCCAGCCATTGACTGGTGAAACTTAGGATTCACATGCCGACTTTTAAAAGGGAATATGTCATCAGAAAATGATCTATTGTTTAAAGAGGACCTTTCATCACTCCTGACATGCCTGTTTTAATAGCTTCATGCCTTCCCCATGTAATAACAAGTCTGGAACATCTATTCTTATGTCTCTATGATGTGCCATTCTTTTATTATTTGCACTAGAAGTTATGAATGAATTGCTATTTGCCTTGAGTAAGGGAACAGAGGGGATGTGACCAGTTGGGGGGGTGTACCTGCACAGTCTTACTCTATCCAATTAGTGCTGCCATGTTCAGACTGTGCAGGTACACACCCCCAACTGGTCACCTCCCCTCTGTTCCCTTACTCAAGGCAAATAGCAATTCATTCATAACTTCTAGTGCAAATAATAAAAGAATGGCACAACATAGAGCCATAAGAATAGATGTTCCAGACTTGTTATTACAGGGGGAATGCATGAAGCTATTAAAACAGGCATGTCAGGAGTGGTAAAAGGTCCCCTTTGAATCATGTTTTTATGTAAATCACATTTTTAAATTATTTTTGATGGTTATTTTTCATGTCAATATTTATATTCAAATTAAAAACAAAGTCCTGCAGTTTTCACACTCTCTACTAGGCCTAATAATAGGCGCCACTTCTTGGTTTATACACATCATTTGACTGCAGTTATCTCCTTATCATTACAGGCAGGTTTAGAATGGCATATATCACCTCTGCAAATAGATAAGACAGGTCCTCTATTCAAAGCTTGAATGACAAAGTGCAGCAACCAGGCCGCAGGGGCATGTATGTGAGGGTGTAGTGTTGTCACAGTGGTGGTGAGCCGATGGGTGCAATTCTACTCACAGCTTGAAGCTGTTGCTCCCTGGGCTCCCACCAACTCCTTCGGGGCACTCTCTGGTTCCAGGGGCTCTGTCAGGTGTTAGTTTGAGGTGCCCTTGATGGTGGAAGATTAGGGTGTCAGTTGTCAGGGTCCCCGATAATTTTGTTACGTCAGCACCTTGCGGTGCAAAATGGGTGAACGGTGGAAGAGACGAGGAGATACGTGAGTTGCAAACAGTAGGAACTTTACTGAAGATAGGTCCGCCTTGAGGTGCAGGTTGTTCATACAAAAAGGCTTACAATAAGTTGATGCTGTAGGATTCCTGAACAGGCTGGATAAGAGCAGTGCCTCAATGCTGGCTTTTAGAGTCAGAGATTTTCCTTCAGGTTCCTCAGGTTAGATCCTCTCTATGCTAGGACAGCCAGGCAATGGATATAAAATAAGTTTCTCATAAACTACCAGTAACCCACAGGGAGGTCTCCCTGACGACAGGCAATACTGCTCTGCTTCATTCTTTGCCTCGGGTACCTCTGATAAACTGGGTCCGCACCCCCCGGAGGGGTAAATGTGGATAGAAGACAACTTTGCCTGGCCATCTGGTCGTATCCAGGTGCCTTTGTGCTCCTCCTGGTCACACATGCTTTACCTTCCCTATATCCTTCCAGCGTCTGGTCTGTCTGAAAGTGGCTCTGGTAATATTAGCCACAGAATCCCTCAGCTAAGTTAGGGATGAGGGCTAGCAGCGCAGCTGCCTGTTCCTCTCTAACACTTCTCTGCACTCACAACTCTGCTCTGAGCTGGTTCTCAGCTAAACTGGTTCTAACCTGAACTTGCCACACCCTATGGTACATATATGTGGTGAGGGTACCACCTAGTGGTGGCTCCGATAGAAGTCAAGGAGGTTTCCTCCTGGCCATTGTGTCTTTGGCCCATTCGGCTGTCATAAAGAAATTCATTAAATACTTTCTCTATGCTTTACTATCTCACCCCAGTGCTATAGTCACAGCAACACTGCTCTTTACTGCTGTAATATGCCCCCATTACTGCTGCTGTTTCCATTTGTGTGTGAGAGTGAGTTAGGGGAGCAGGGTCTCCTCTTTTATTTGTGTATTATGTGTGGGAGGCATCATATCAGCTAGTCTCTACCCCTCTCTGGAGCTGTTTTTAGGGAAAACTGGTAATTAGAGATGGAGTCTCTAGAGGGGTAAAGCCTTATTCACAAACGTTTTCTAAGGTTTTGCAAATACTTTTTAAAAATGGCATGTGTTTCAAGCATTTTTTATGTTTTTTTTTTCTCTTGGCGTTTTTGGTGTCATTTTTATTCAGTAACACTAAAAAATTTCCATTTTTAAGACCTATAAAGAAGCCTATTAAAAAAAAACTGAAAAAAAGGCTGTGTATGTTAGCTTTTCAGTTATTGACAATAGCAATAGCAAACTTAAAATCTGCTGTTTTGATGTTCCTTTACAACTGTAAATATTTATTAAATATTGTTTTAAATATAAACAAAGAATAAGTATAATCAAGAAAATACAAGAACAAAATGTACAGATTGCTGGCAATCAAGGTGGGTCATCAGTTATTGGCATACAATGCTAGGATTAGTACAAATGAATACAAAAGCATTATGAGAAAAGAAAATACCAGAGAACAAAATGTCAGTTGCCAAAACCAAATGTAACAATAAACCAACCCATGATATATAACTTGCCCCTATAAAAGGAAGAAGAAAGTGGAGCAAGTAATAATCTAGTTAAACATAATAAAAAAGGAAAACCAGACAACATGAACCAACACAACACGAATAAAGACTAAAGACACATGAAAGAGCCAAAATAAAAGGTGGGAAGGTGAAGAGAAAGAGATCTGGTGGTCAAACATTATCAGAAAATAGGGTAGCAATGCCGCTAGAAATGAGCAAATTTATTAAAAATTTGATTCTGCAGCCTCACAGAATTTTACAAAAACATTTGCTTTGTGATGAATTACTTATAACGAAGCACATTTCTTTGTAAATAGCGGACGCAATGATAGCAAATGGCGATTGTGCTGCCGCCTCCACTGAACCCTCAGATGCTGCATTCATTGCTGATCGTGGCATCTGAGATGAAAATTTGGACCTTTCAGAGGTTGATCAGTTAAAAAAAATTGTACTTACCTTATCAATTTGAACGCGAAGAGGCTCCCTCGGCCATCTTGCTTGAAGATCCAACGTAAAATCTCATGTGGTGTGTCATGAAGCCATCACGCTGGCTGGCGTGGTGACGTCATACATCACCACGGACGAGATTTCGCATGGAAGCTTCAAGCCAGATGGCCGCAGCGGGCTCTTTGCGATCGATCAAATGGATGAAGTAAGATTTTTTTTACCTCCATTTCAGGGAAAATCGATTTGTTATCACAAAGCATAATGAAATTTGGCTTCTGGGCGAATTTAATTTTTCCCTGAAATGCATATCGAAGTCCACTTTGGATACTTCGATTTGCTCAACACTACTTGCAGCTATGGAAAGAATAAAAGAAGATTAGCCCATAATATATTAGTATCCCAAATTCCTGGAACCATATCTTTGGTATTATCAGAACTTCAAAAACACATTCAAATTGAATATCCAAATTTTAGAACTGATTCACTTATCTCTAGAAGTGAGACATTACAGAAAGAAGAGAAGTTATAGTGCATTTACACCAAAAGATTATCTGACCAATTTATGTCCAATCAGAACAATAGTTGGTGTGTATAACAAAAGATCTGTGTGTGTAAACGGCCATCTGAGCAATGATTATTGGTCAGAAAATCTGTCAGATAATCTGTAAATGCCCCTTAGGAGTCATTGCAGACAGACAATGATTTGCAGATTCTGTTCCCAGCCATGTGACTTACATTACCCCCAGGAGAAACAACATGTCTGATAGGAAGTAACCTTTTTTAGTAGGAACAAAAAAAAAAGGGTCTGGGGCACAAAAGGCTAAATTTACAATTATAACCAGCACCACTACACAGAATAATTCACTTTCAATCTTTAAGCTAGATGTATGATTGAAATTTAAGGACACTTGCTTTCTATGCTTTTTTTTTTCTTGTCATCTCCAGAAACATGACCAAAAAAAAAAAACATAAAAAATTGCTGTCACTCTAAATCTAAATACAGCACACGCATCATCCCACCTTTGCTATCTTTTACACTAAATCTTGACACTCCCTGGAGATCGGAGTGTTTGTTTTTCCAGGACACCATTGTCAAGTCATATTTTTGTTAAAGACATCATTAAGGTTTGTCTAAATTGCATCGGGTGCACAGAGTCTACACTTCTGACAGTTGGAAGGTCTCCAGGGCTGACTGCCTAGTAGCTGTACTAACAACCTTTATGAAAGCCATTGCTGTGCTGTCTTGTGGGTAAGGAAATGATATCCCAGAACTACAGTGATTACAGGATCCCTAAGTATATCAAGCCTAGTGAGCTTGTCTGTAAAATCTATTTGCTATTTGCACACTCTTTTCCTTTTACTAGGAGAAATATTCTATTTACTAAGGGTCCCGCTTATTATCTCACACAGATACCACACATAGTGATTATTACATTCTATGCACCATGAAATAGCTTATTATTAAAATCTATTCCATGTAATACCTTAACCCCTTGAGGACAGAGCCCATTTTGGCCTTAATGTCTGGGCCAAATTTTTGAATTCTGACATGTGTCACTTTATGTGGTAATAACTTTGGAACGCTTTTACTTATCCAGGCCATTCTGAGATTGTTTTCTCGTGACACATTGTACTTCATAACAGTCATAAATTTGAGTCAATATATTTCACCCTTATTTATGAAAAAATCCCAAATTTACCAAAAATTCTGAAAAATTTGCAAATTTCCAAATTTCAATTTCTCTACTTTCAAAATACACCGTAATACCTCCAAAAATAGTTATTATTTTACATTCCCCATATGTCTACTTTATGTTGGCATCATTTTGTAAACGTCATTTTACTTTTTTAGGAAGTTAGGAGGCTTAGAAGTTTAGAAGCCATTTTTCAAATTTTCACCAAATTTTCCAAAACCATTTTTTTTTAGCACCAATGCAGATATAAAGTGATTTTGAGGGGCTTACATAATGAAACCCACCATAAATGACCCCATTTTAGAAACTACACCCCTCAAATTATAAAAAACTGCTGTTACAAACTTTGTTAACCCTTGAGGTGTTCCACAAGAATTAATGGAAAATGGAGGTGAAATTTCAAAATTTCACTTTTTTCGTAGATTATTCATGTTAACATTTTTTTTCTTGCAACACAGCAAGGGTTAACAGCAAACTAAACCTCAATATACATTCCTCTGATTCTGCAGTTTACAGAAATACCCCATATGTGGTGGTAAACGTCTCTATGGGTTTGTGGCAGTGGTCAGAAGGAAAGGAGCGCCATACGGATTTTGGAGGCAAAATTTGCTAGAATAGTTTTTAGGCACCATTTTGTAATTGAGAGACCCTGACGTACCCCTACAGTGGAAACCCTCATAAAGTGACCCCATTTTGGAAACTACACCCTTCAAAGAATATATTAAGGGGGTACTGACCACTTTGACCCCCTAAGCATTTTACGGAATTTGGAAACACTTGGCTGTGAAAATGAACATTTTTTTTCTTCCAATAAAATGTTGCTTTAGCCCCAATTTTTTTTATTTGCATAAGGGTAACAGGAGAAAAGCCCCCCCCATAATTTGTTACCCATTTTCTCCTGAATACGGCAACACCCCATATGTTGTGGTAAACTGCTGTGGGGGCACATGGCAGGACTCAGAACAGAAGGAGCGCCATATGGATTTTACAACACAGATTTTGATGGAGTGGTTTGCGGGAGCCATTGATTTTTATTTTTTTGAGTTATTGTCTTATGTGGGGGCTCATTTTTTGCAGGATGAGGTGAGGTTTTCATTGGTACCATTTTGGGGTAAATACGCCTTTTTGATCGCCTACTATTACACTTTTTGTGAGGGAAGAGGGAAAAAAATGGCTATTTTGGCATAGTTTTTTTAAAAATTTTTTTACAGAATTCGCCTGGGGGGCCATCTCATGTAATATTTTATAGAGCAGGTTGTTACGGACGCAGCGATACCCAATATGTCCAACTTTTTTAATGTTGGAAAGTTTTACACATTAGATGCATTTTGAACAGAATAAAATATTTTTTTTTGTGTTGCCATTTTCAGAGAGCCATATTTTTTTCAGTTTTCAGGCGATTGTCTCAGGTAGGGTACAGTTTTTGCGGGACAAGATGACGGTTGAATTGATACCATTTTGGGGTAATTACGCCTTTTTGATCGCCTGCTATTACACTTTTTGTGAGGGAAGAGGGGAAAAAATGGCTATTTTGGCATAGTTTTTTAAAAAAAATTTTTACAGCATTCGCCTGGGGGGCCATCTCATGTAATATTTTTATAGAGCAGGTTGTTACGGACGCAGCGATACCCAATATGTCCAACTTTTTATTGTTGGAAAGTTTTACACATTAGATGCATTTTGAACAGAATAAAATATTTTTTTTTGTGTTGCCATTTTCAGAGAGCCATATTTTTTTCAGTTTTCAGGCGATTGTCTCAGGTAGGGTACAGTTTTTGCGGGACAAGATGACGGTTGAATTGATACCATTTTGGGGTAAATACGCCTTTTTGATCGCCTGCTATTACACTTTTTGTGAGGGAAGAGGGAAAAAATGGCTATTTTGGCATAGTTTTTTTTATTTTTTTTTTACAGCATTCGCCTGGGGGGCCATCTCATGTAATATTTTTATAGAGCGGGTTATTACGGATGTGGCGATACCTAACATGTTTATGTATTGTGTGTTTTTTTATTTTTAATCAATTTTTTTAACTTTTTTTTCACTTTTTTTTTTTTTTCACTTTCTTGACTCAGATCCACTTGGTTCTTCAAGAACCAGTGGGTCTGGTATTTTACAATACACTGCAGTACACTGTATAGTGTACTGCAGTGTATTTTCTTATAGCCTGTTCAAGCTCCTGCCTTTAGCAGGAGCTTGAACAGGCTTCCATGGCAAGCCAGACGAAAGCGTCTGGTTGCCATGGTAACCATCGGGACGCTGCCACAGCAGAGCAGCGTCCCGATGGAAGGGAGAGGGAGCTTCCTCCCTCTCATCTGCCCACACCATCGGCGCTGCCAGCGCACCGCAGCGCCGATGGGAGAGGAAGGGAGCGCTCCCTCCCTGTTAACCCCTTCCATACAGCGGTCCCTACGGACCGCGGCATGGAAGGGGTTAAACTGCTGACATCGGTGCTAGCACCGATGTCAGCAGTTTCAAGCAGAGTATCAGCTGTATGCTGATACTCTGCTTGCATACGCTCGGCCATCCTGAGAAATCATTGCGGGCGGCACTTGCGGCAGCCGCCCGCACATTGCAAATCGCCCACCCACCCACCCATCCATCTGCCCACAGCCAATCAGGGGGGCGGGGGGACACCCTGACCTCCCCCTAAATACTGACACTCGGCGGGGATTCGCTAGAATAGCGCTATCCCCGCCGAGTACCCCTTGCCTGCTGTGAATGGCTGGTCTGAATAGACCAGCCATTCACAGCGATCGCCTTTATGGGGGTGCACGGCACCCCCCGAGGCCTTAACTATGGGTGGCTGGGTGTCTTAAACAGCACCCATTACAGCATGTAACCCCCCCTGCACTGAGCAGGGGGGGTTTACATGCAGGGCGTACCGGTACGCCCTGTTGCACTAAGTACCTCGTGCCCAGGACGTACCGGTACGCCCATTGTCGCCAAGGGGTTAATGACCTGAACAGCAAAAATTATACCATAGATGATGCAGGAACCTTTATCATTTTAATTGTACGCATACTTATGTCACAGAACTTGTTGGTTTAGTTGGGAGTCTAATGATCAGTTCTTAATAGAGTTGAGCGAACGTGCTCGTAACGAGCACTGTAGTGCTCGGATCCCCTGCGCTCGCATGGCCGCAGGCATCCGGATCCTTACTCACCTGACTGTAAGTCAATGAGAGCGGATCCGTTTGGTATGACACACGAGTGTGTCATACCAAACGTATCCGTCCCCACTGACTTGCAGTCGGGTGAGGAGGACGGATCCGGATGGCTGCGCCCATGCGAGCACAGGGGATCTGAGCACTACAGTGCTCGTTACGAACACGTTCGCTCAACTCTAGTTCTTAAGCTGAAAAAAAAAAATTGAGATCCAAAGGGATCTCTGAGAAGGTCAACAACGATGGTTCAGAACACATACATGGTGCCTTCTATTCATCTTTTCAGCTGCAGATTCACCGATTCCTGGACTGTTCTCCTGCTATCTAAGATGGCTGTACCAAAGAAACTTCCTGCGGACAGCACTGCTCAGACATGACCGTATATAAACTCCAGAGCCCATTATATTCACCAACTATTTATACACTGCATGGCATATTTATATTCACTGTATATACACTGCAGGGCCAATTTATATTCACTGTACATACACTGCAGGGTCCATTTATAATATCCATATATACACTGCAGGTCCTATTTACATTCACTGTATATACACTGCAGGGTCCATTTATATTCACCATACATACACTGTAGGACCCATTTATATTACCCTTATACAGTGCCTTGCGAAAGTATTCGGCCCCCTGGAACTTTTCAAACTTTTGCCA
Source organism: Rhinella marina (assembly GCA_900303285.1). Taxonomy (NCBI): domain Eukaryota; kingdom Metazoa; phylum Chordata; class Amphibia; order Anura; family Bufonidae; genus Rhinella; species Rhinella marina. The sequence goes on from ONZH01026249.1 coordinate 48,909, forward strand.
CATTTCAGGCTTCAAACAAAAAGATATAACATTTTAAATTTTTGGTGAAGAATCCACAACAAGTGTGTCACAATTGTGAAGTGGAACAAAATTTATTGGATCATTCAAACTTTTTTTGTAATAATAAAACTGAAACGTTGGGCATGCAAAATTTTTCGGCCCATTTACTTTCAGTTCAGAAAACTCACTCCAGAAGTTCATTGAGGATCTCTGAATGATCCAATGTTGTCCTAAATGACTGATGAAGATAAATAGAATCCACCTGTGTGTAATCAAGTCTCCGTATAAATGCACCTGCTCTGTGATAGTCTCAGGGTTCTGCTTCATGAAGACCAAGGAGCACACCAGGCAGGTCCGTGATACTGTTGTGGAGAAGTTTAAAGCCGGATTTGGATACCAAAATATCTCCCAAGCTTTAAACATCCCAAGGAGCACTGTGCAAGTGATCATATTGAAATGGAAAGAGTATCAGACCACTGCAAATCTACCAAGACCCGGCCGTCCCTCTAAACTTTCATCTCAAACAAGGAGAAGACTGATCAGAGATGCAGCCAAGAGGCCCATGATCACTCTGGGTGAACTGCAGAGATCTACAGCTGAGGTGGGAGAGTCTGTCCATAGGACAACAATCAGTGCAACACTTCAGAAATCTGGCCTTTATGGAAGAGTGGCAAGAAGAAAGCCATTTCTCAAAGATATCCATAAAAAGTCTCGTTTACAGTTTGCCACAAGATACCTGGGGAGACACATCAAACATGTGGAAGAAGGTGCTCTGGTCAGATGAAACCAAAATCGAACTTTTTGCAAACAATGCAAAACGATATGTTTGGCATAAAAGCAACACAGCTCATCACCCTGAACACACCATCCCCACTGTCAAACATGGTGGTGGCAGCATCATGGTTTGGGCCTGCTTTTCATTAGCAGGGACAGGGAAGATGGTTAAAATTGATGGGAAGATGGATGGAGCCAAATACAGGACCATTCTGGATGAAAACCTGTTGGAGTCTGCAAAAGACCTGAGACTAGGACAAAGATTTATCTTCCAACAAGACAATGATCCCAAACATAAAGCAAAATCTACAATGGAATGGTTCAAAAATAAACATATCCAGGTCTTAGAATGGCCAAAGTCAAAGTCCAGACCTGAATCCAATTCAGAATATGTGGAAAGAGCTGAAAACTGCTGTTCACAAACGCTCTCCATCCAACCTCAAAGAGCTCGAGCCGTTTTGCAAGGAAGAATGGGCAAGAATTTCAGTCTCTAGATGTGTAAAACTGATAGAGACATACCCCAAGCGACTTGCAGCTGTAATCGCAGCAAAATTTGGCGCGATAAAGTATTAATACAAGGGGGCTGAATAATTTTGCACGTCCCACTTTTCAGTTTTATTATTACAAAAAAAGTTTAAATGATCCAATAAATTTCGTTCCACTTCACAATTGTGACCCACTTGTTGTTGATTCTTCACCAAAAATTTAAAATGTTATATCTTTTTGTTTGAAGCCTGAAATGTGGCAAAAGGTTGAAAAGTTCCAGGGGGCCGAATACTTTCGCAAGGCACTGTATATACTGCAGGATCCGTTTATATTACCTGTATATACACTGCAGGACTTATTTATATTATTACTATTTATTATTTAGTATTAAAGTGCCATTCATTCCATGGCACTATTATATTCAATTGCCTTATAAATTATGTCCCCGAACGTCACTTTACCATACAGTCACCAAAGTTCTTTGCCTTACTAAAACAATGACCACCAATGCAATTCATGACAATATTTGTCTATGTTCACGCATTGGATTTCTTCCACAGATGAGCAGTTTGAAATGCCACAAACCTGCATGAGGAATTGTCCCATTGTCCTTTAATGGGGCTAATCCTGGTATCTTCCATTATACCAGCCAAAATAAGTAGCGTGCTTTTCTCAGTGTATTTTATTTCCACTGTGTTGAAAGAAAACAGGATGTGAACACCATTACAAAAACCCTAGTAACATGCATAGAATGGGGACTGGCATCAGATATGACTTAGATTTTGGCACATTTTTTTGTCACTCTGCTCCAGGAGTGTCCTGCTAACCAGTGACCCACTGGGCAGGAAAGTGCCTCCACAAGATTTTTGGATGAAGTTCCTATTGCCCTAAAGTATATTTGTAGTTTGTGTTTATGTTTTTAGCAATCAGAAGAGCATTTCCACAAAAAGGAAAAAATTGTCCAACGTAAAATGATTGACTCCTGGCACCCTTTCTGATCAGCAGTTTGAAGAGGCCATAGTGCTGGTACTGTCTTCTCTTCCTAAGCCAACTTCATTGGTCACTTGGCCTATGAGCAGATCAGTCCTACTCAAGTGAATGGGCCTGGGCTGCAATACCAAGCACATCCACTATACATCGCATGGTGTTGTGCTTGTTATACTGTGAGAAAACTGCAGTGCTTCTCCGAGCGTTGTGACCCTTTCAATCAGATGATTGGCAGGGAAGTTGGGGATTGGACCGGAACCAATCGGATATTCTGCTAGCAGAAAACCCCTTTAATTAACACCAAAGTTGTATACTGCAGAGATGTCACAAGTGGACATTGCCTAAATTCTGACTTACATGGGTTTTCACTGCTCTCTTAAAGGGGTTCTCAGGGAATTTAAAAAAAAATTACTGAAAATACTTAAATATAGTTTATTCTAAATATATTGGCAAAAACCTTTCATTGGTTATAATGTCTCATTTGTATGGGGACCAATCATCAGGAGAAATAAAATGGCCTCCATCTTATTAGTACACACAAAACCTGCCCTAATCACAGACCAGGACAAGTTACTTCACAGCACTGAAGTAATGAACTGCCTCATCCTCCTCTCTGCTCTGCTTGTCAGGGATCATGGTACTGAATACAGCTGATAAGATCTTCAGCTGAATCTCTGGGGAATGGAGTTCAAAAGGAGACATGAAGTACCGAAAGGAGGTGGGGATGTGGCTGATGAGCAGGAGCACTTGTATGCAGTCTCAAATACCAAAGCCCCGCATTACCACAATCTGTCCTTTCTGTCCTCTCTGTACTTAAAGTCTCCTCATGAACTCCATTTCTACTGAGATTCAGCTAAAGTTCTTCTCAACTGTATTCATGATCATAATCCCTGATAAGTAGAGAACCTATAAAACCGATAGGAGTAACGGAGGTCCATTGCAGTTACACCTAGAGGCTCCGCTCTCTCTGCAACTGTCACACCCTTGGAACTTTGATTGACCACTTTGATTGGGCCAGGGGGCACTGCAGTTGCAGAGAAAGCAGAGCCTTTAGGGGTAACTGCAATGACCCCGTTGCTCCTAGAGACTCACTTGCATTTATTGAAACATCATTTTTCTCAGCAATGCGGGCACATATGAACATGAGACCAACACAGATGCCTTCAGCTGCCAAATACACATGTAACAGGTCAGCCAGGGGCGTAGCTAAAGGCTCATGGGCCATGATGCAAGAGTTCAGCGCTGGTGCACCTAGGTTTTCTGCCGGCCAAGTCAAAATTTGAACCCCCCCATGCCAAATTCTCACCCTAACCTTTTCCCTCCTAACATTACGTATATCACTACAGAACATACAGGGTAAGGCCACATTTACACGACAGTTGTTTTTGCAGCCTCCGATCTGCATATTTTGCGGCTCAGATGCGGACCCATTCACTTAAAGGGGTTGTCCGAGTTATTTTTTTGTTCTTTATATGTTTCTAACTTGTCAGGTATAACAACTTTCCCATATACTTTGTGTTTCTAAAGCTGCTGGTTTCTCACAGTTGACTGAGGGTCACATGACCTGTGATGTCACCTTATCTCTCTGCTCTTTGATGTTTCGTTCACAAGCCTCAGAGTTCAGATAACAGTCTGTACACTAGACGTCACTGGCCACGCCCCCTTTCTTTGCCGGGCTGCTATCTGCTCTCTCCCTGGTTTCCTTCAGATAAAACATGAACCCCTTCAGCCAGAACACACTGAGGGCTCAAGGCTTTACAACAAACAGTAGCTGCAGCAGTGAGAGGAGACAAATGCTGGGCACAAGAGCTGTAGAGGAATTGTATTGTACAAGAACAGGTAGGGAGAAATTCCTGTATGTATTAGCAGTGTCATTGTACAGCTGGGACTTGTAGTCCTACACATACAACGTGCTGCTGAGTATTCCAGCAGGCAGACATGTCACTCAGCACTTGTATTCATTCCCTTTGCAGGGGAGGGGGGAGGGGCAGAGATTGTTGTTATTGCATGTAAACAAAGACCAGAAGAGAACCAGGGAAATTAGGAAATATGGATTTTTTTTGCCTAAAACTTGCTTAACTTAGTTATATATTGCTGCCCATCAGATTTACAGTGCTATATATTTTTTTGTCATAACTCGGACAACCCCTTTAAATGAACACTGTGTCCTGTCCGCATCTGTATGTTCATTCCTATTTTTGTCCGTTTTGCGGACAAGGATAGGCATTATTACAGTGGATCTGCAAAAAAAACGGATGCCATACGGAACATCATCCTTTTTTTGCGGATCCGCAATTTGCAGACTGCAAAACACAACGTTTGTGTGAATGTAGCCTAATACAGCCCCATACCTCGAACATCCAGTGACGTCTCCTCTGATGTAGATCTTCTCTTTCCTCATCTTCTCCTTTCAGACCAGATGCCATTTTTCAGCCATTTCTCATCTCTGCAGTTTGACAGAAAAAAAATCTTAGTTTACTACTTTTCCATCATCCTCCCGTCTTCTGGACAAATCATCCTACCACCCCCAGTACTGTGCCACTGGTACCACACAGATAGTGCCCTTCAATAATTATTGGCACACAGTGTCCTAAAATAACTGCGCCCTGCAAATAGTGTCCCTGACAGTAATAGTGTAAACATAACATCCCTCAGAAATAACTGTGCTATGCTGATACTGTGCCAGGGTGCCCCCAACAGTAATAGTGCCCCCCACAGTAATAATGCTCCCCAAAGTCCCAACTAATAATTCTCTGCCAGAGTGCACTTGTTAGTAATAGTGCCCCCAACAGTACTAATGTCCCCACTGTGCCCCAGAAGTAACAATACTTCCAATGTGCCAGTAAGAAGTGCCCCAATATTGTGCCAGTAAGAAGTGCTCCACACCCATAGATGCCCCCCAAATTGTGTGCCAGTAAGAAACGCCCCAATAATGCACCAGAAGTTCCCCCCATTGATCCCCCCCCAAAATCATGTGCCAGTAAAAAGTGTCCCACCCCCATAGATGCCTCCCAAATTATGTGCCAGTAATAAATGTCCCCCAAATTATGTGCCAGTAACAAATTCCACCAGTGCCCCCATGTGCCAGTAAAAATACCCCCAGTGCCCCCATCTGCCAGTAAGAAATTCCCCCAAGTGCTAGTAAAAATGCCCCCAGTGCCCCCATGTGCCAGTAACAAATGCCCCCAGTGCCCCCATGTGCCAGTAAAAATGCCCCCATGTGCCCATAAGAAATGCCCCCATGTGCCAGTAAAATTCCCCCAGTGCCCCCATGTGCCAGTAAAAATTCCCCCAGTGCCCCCATGTGCCAGTAAGAAATGATGCCCCAGTGCCAGTAAAATGCCCCCAGTGCCAGTAAAAATTGCCCCCAGTGCCAGTAAAAATGCCCCCAGTGCCAGTAAAATGCCCCCAGTGCCTCTAATAGAGCTCCGGTCCGTGATTGTAACAAAAAATAAATAAACACTAACACTTACCTCCATGGACCCGGCAGCGATGCAATGCAGTTCTCTTCCGGCCTGTGTCCCGCGCTGTACGGCTCAGTGCCTGCAGCCTATCAGAGGAACAGGCAGGGGAGACGCCTCTCCCTCCCCTGCACAGCAGTACAGGCATCTGTAGGAGGACAGCGATACAGATGACTATGGAGATGAGCGCTTCCACAATGGAAGCGCTCATCTCCCTCTGCCCCACCGCCGCCCCCAACTGTGCGCAGGGCCGCTCCGCACCTTCCCTAATTGGCGGTGCGGCCCTGCAAGTGCAGAGGACCTTTAAGAATCATTGATCAAAGAACTAAAATTATGTGCTTCTCATTTCTCCCTACAAATCTGTGTTTTTCACAAGAAAAAAACCCCACATTTTCAAGGAGAAAAGCGTAAACTGGTATAAAACTCCATCAATTTGTCTGTCTTGAATATGAGACTGCTATTTGGGAAAATGCATCTTGCAAACTACCAATAGTTACCTTGGGATATTAACTCAGCATTCCTTCCTATTCCTCAAAACTGAATCCATAGGACAAATGCCTGCACCATGTTTCCTTGACACAGATTATCATTTATATAAAATTGCGCCACGCTGTATCACTACTGTAACAGAATCAAATAGCAACCATGGGACAAGAAAAACGGATTATTAGCTTCCCATCTTCTGCTGAGACAATTGCATATGCACCTGTCAGTGATCTGTCAGAGGGGAACACACCATCCATTACTCGCTGAGGTGAAAGTGCTGGCTAAATTTGACCCATCGCATGTGAGGAGAGGAAAATTGAGACAATCATATATCAAATGAAAATGGAATTCAGTTCTAAACAAGTATTTCTGCCACGTGTTTGAGGGGGTACGATGCTGGTCTAGGTATACATAGATACATACTAACATAATAATAACAGGAATGTGTTTGAAACCGTGCACATTAATGTCTATAGTATAGTTATGGAGTATTTTATCTATCTGACACAGTCTCTAATAGAAAAAGGCTTAGCACTAGAGATAATGGAGTTTGGTCTCAGATGTTGATACACTAGAGGGATACAGATTGTCTTTGGTTTATTCACTTTAGTTGTCCATTCATGGTAAAGTGCTAGCATTATAGAAGCCTATTTCAAAGAGTGGTATCCTACAGTAAAGAAAAATAAAACCATTGAATCCAATGCCGATTTTACAGAAAATCAAGCCTTGGGCAACCAGTGGACAATTTGTCTCGTAATTTAAAACACTGGGAGAGATTTATCAAAAATGTTGTAAAGGAAAACTGGCTTAGTGGCCCATAGCAACCAATCAGATTCCACAAAATAGATTTCATTACACTTACTAAACCTGAATTAAAAAGGTTACTTCAGATAGATATAATTGACTAATTGACTAGGTCCCCAATAGATGTTTTATATATATATATATATATACAGTACAGACCAAAAGTTTGGACACACCTTCTCATTCAAAGAGTTTTCTGTATTTTCATGACTATGAAAATTGTAGATTCACACTGAAGGCATCAAAACTATGAATTAACACATGTGGAATTATATACTTAACAAAAAAGTGAGAAAGAACTGTAAATATGTCTTATATTCTAGGTTCTTCAAAGTAGCCACCTTTTGCTTTGATTACTGCTTTGCACACTCTTGGCATTCTCTTGATGAGCTTCAAGAGGTAGTCACCTGAAATGGTTTTCACTTCACAGGTGTGTCATGTCAGGTTTAATAAGTGGGATTTCTTGCCTTATAAATGGGGTTGGGACCATGAGTTGTGTTGGGCAGAAGTCAGGTGGATACACAGCTGATAGTCCTACTGAATAGACTGTTAGAATTTGTATTATCGCAAGAAAAAACCAGCTAAGTAAAGAAAAACCAGTGGCCATCATTACTTTAAGAAATGAAGGCCAGTCAGTCCGAAAAATTGGGAAAACTTTGAAAGTGTCCCCAAGTGCAGTCGCAAAAACGATCAAGCGCTACAAAGAAACTGGCTCACATGAGGACCTCCCCAGGAAAGGAAGACCAAGAGTCACCTCTGCTGTAGAGGATAAGTTCATCCGAGTCACCAGCCTCAGAAATCGCAGGTTAACAGCAGCTCAGATTAGAGACCAGGTCAATGCCACACAGAGTTCTAGCAGCAGACACATCTCTACAACTGTTAAGAGGAGACTGTGTGCATCAGGCCTTCGTGGTAAGATACATAGATTACAACCGCACACCGCTACCAGATAAAGCACAAAATGCCATAGTGATAGAGTATTCCAAGGCTCATGCTATGTTTGTTTGATAAATCAGAGACTCTTGGCAAATATATTTTGTACTAAATTATCTGAGCCCATTCACCGAAATCGTCAAGGTGTTCTCTGCAGAATGGGAACCTAACACTATATCCTACCTGTTACGTGCCAGACCTGGCTTCCATATAATCAGGGGGTGTTTTGTTCCACATGCATGTAGTGTCCACTTTGCCTTTTGCCATTTCTGGTGCTTCAAAGGCCTCCACTAGTTCAGGAGTGCAGACACTAGCATGCATGCCGAACAAGCAGAAGAGACTTGTTTGGGCTAAAGAACACAAGGAATGGACATTAGACCAGTGGAAATCTGTGTTTTGGTCTGATGAGTCCAAATTTGAGATCTTTGGTTCCAACCACCCTGTCTTTGTGCGACGCAGAAAAGGTGAACGGATGGACTCTACATGCCTGGTTCCCACTGTGAAGCATGGAGGAGGAGGTGTGATGGTGTGGGGGTGCTTTGCTGGTGACACTGTTGGGGATTTATTCAAAATTGAAGGCATACTGAACCAGCATGGCTACCACAGCATCTTGCAGTTGCATGCTATTCCATCCGGTTTGCGTTTAGTTGGACCATCATTTATTTATCAACAGGACAATGACCCCAAACACACCTCCAGGCTGTGTAAGGGCTATTTGACCAAGAAGGAGAGTGATGGGGTGCTACGCCAGATGACCTGGCCTCCACAGTTACCAGACCTGAACCCAATCGAGATGGTTTGGGGTGAGCTGGACCGCAGAGTGAAGGCAAAAGGGCCAACAAGTACTAAGCATCTCTGGGAACTCCTTCAAGACTGTTGGAATACCATTTCAGGTGACTACCTCTTGAAGCTCATCAAGAGAATGCCAAGAGTGTGCAAAGCAGTAATCAAAGCAAAAGGTGGCTACTTTGAAGAACCTAGAATATAAGACATATTTTCAGTTGTTTCACACTTTTTTGTTAAGTATATAATTCCACATGTGTTAATTCATAGTTTTGATGCCTTCAGTGTGAATCTACAATTTTCATAGTCATGAAAACATAGAAAATTCTTTGAATGAGAAGGTGTGTCCAAACTTTTGGTCTGTACTGTATATATATATATTAAACACATATAATGAGGACAGGCTACATGGGAATAATTTTAGGATTTTGCTCAAATTTTCTATTCTGTAGCCATAGTTGCGTATTTCTGTGGAGAGCCAGCTTCCAATTATTTCTTGGAACCAGACTGAGTAGTATTGTATCTGGTTTTAGACACATTGTTAAATTGGTATCCTGTAGTGAAGTCCAATGTTCACATTTTTTCTGAGAAATGGAGGTCAGAGGTGTTTCCCAACCATACTGTGAGATGAGTTCTGTAGCAGTTGCATACTTGAAGAGGATCTGTCACCATTTTGTGACTTAGAGTCAATATTATCTGATAATTATTCTCTCAAAAGAATTCAATTGCATCTACATATCTCAGCATGTTTTACAAAACCATTAAGGTAGGTCTGGCTTTTCCCAACACAGAAAATTGACATGGCTTAAATTGGTGTTCTTGGGTGAGTTTGGGCATGCCTGGGGCGGGGCTCGAATGTCCTGAATTTGCCAACAGTAATGTTGGTAAGTATGTACATGGTGTGGAGCTTTAGTCTTGTCTACCGTGACCAGAAGTTTATGCTATTAGCTGAATTATGATAATAGAGTACTTCCACAGAGTAAAGTGGTGATCTCCTGATACAGTAAATTTTAGAAAATTTCCTGCAAGGGGTATTCGATTTTTTAACTGAAAAAAAAAAAAAAAAAAACATTTTAAAGAGGACCTCTCACCACTGCTGACATGTCTGTTTTAATAGCGTCATGCATTCCCCATGTAATAACAATTCTGGAGCATCTATTCGTATGGCTCTATGTTGTGCCATTCATAGTAACATAGTAACATAGTAACATAGTTTGTAAGGCCGAAAAAGACATCTGTCCATCCAGTTCAGCCTGTTTTCCTACAAGTTGATCCAGGGGAAGGCAAAAAACCCCTGTGAGGTAGAAGCCAATTTTCCTCACTTTAAGGGGAAAAATTCCTTCCCGACTCCAGTCAGGCAATCAGAATAACTCCCTGGATCAACGACCCATCTCTAGTAACTATAGCCTATAATATTATTACCCTCCAGAAATACATCCAGGCCCTTCTTGAACTCTCTTAGTGAACTTACCATCACCACCTCCTCAGGCAGAGAGTTCCATAGTCTCACTGCTCTTACCGTAAAGAATCCTCTTCTATGTTTATGTACAAACCTTCTTTCCTCCAGACGCAGAGGATGTCCCCTCGTCACAGTCACAGTCCTCGGGATAAATAGATGATGGGAGAGATCTCTGTACTGACCTCTGATATATTTATACATAGTTATTAGATCTCCCCTCAGTCGTCTTTTTTCTAAAGTGAATAACCCTAATTTTGATAATCTTTCTGGGTACTGTAGTCCACCCATTCCAGTTATTACTTTAGTTGCCCTCCTCTGAACCCTCTCCAGCTCTGCTATGTCTGCCTTGTTCACAGGAGCCCAGAACTGTACACAGTACTCCATATGTGGTCTGACTAGTGATTTGTAAAGTGGCAGGACTATGTTCTCATCACGGGCATCTATGCCTCTTTTGATGCAACCCATTATCTTATTGGCCTTGGCAGCAGCTGTCTGACACTGGTTTCTGCAGCTTAGTTTGCTGTTCACTAAAATTCCTAGGTCCTTTTCCATGTCAGAGTTACCCAATGCTTTACCATTTAGTATGTACTGGTGACTTGCATTATTCCTTCCCATATGCATAACCTTACATTTGTCAGTGTTAAACCTCATCTGCCACTTTTCTGCCCAAGCCTCCAGTCTATCCAGATCCTGCTGTAGCAGTGCACTGTCCTCCTCTGTGTTAATTACTTTACACAGTTTAGTGTCATCTGCAAAAATTGATATTTTACTGTGCAAGCTTTCTACAAGATCATTAATAAATATATTGAAGAGAATAGGACCCAATACAGACCCCTGTGGTACCCCACTAGTGACAGTGACCCAATCTGAGTATGTACCGTTAATAACCACCCTCTGTTTTCTATCACTAAGCCAGTTACTTACCCACATACAGACATTTTCTCCCAGGCCAAGCATTCTCATTTTGTATACTAACCTTTTATGTGGTACCGTGTCAAACGCTTTGGAGAAGTCCAAATATACGACATCCATTGAGTCGCCGCGGTCAAGTCTAGAACTTACCTCCTCATAGAAACTGATTAAATTGGTTTGACATGACCGATCCCTCATGAAGCCATGCTGATATGGAGTTATTTGCTTATTTTCATTGAGGTACTCCAAGATAGCATCTCTCAGAAAACCTTCAAACAGTTTACCCACAACAGAAGTTAAACTTACCGGCCTATAGTTTCCAGGCTCTGTTTTTGGACCCTTTTTGAATATTGGCACCACATTTGCTATGCGCCAATCCTGTGGAACACTCCCCGTCAGTATAGAGTCCTTAAATATCAGAAATAAGGGTCTGTCGATTACATTACTTAATTCTCTTAGGATACGGGGGTGTATGCCATCCGGTCCTGGTGATTTGTCTATTTTAATATTTTTAAGACGTTGCTGCACCTCTTCCTGGGTCAGAGAGGACACTTTTAAAGGGGAATTTACTTTTATACTCTGCATTTCATCTGACATTTTATTTTCCTCAGTGAATACAGTGGAGAAAAAGTTATTTAGTAGCTTCGCTTTCTCCTCATCGCTCTCTGCTACTCCCCCCTCATTACTCTGTAAGGGGCCGACACCTTCAGGTTTATACTTTTTAGTATTTATATAATTGAAGAACATTTTAGGGTTAGTTTTACTCTCTTTGGCGATTAATCTCTCGGTCTCTAGTTTGGCTGTTTTTATGTGTCTTTTACATATTCTATTTTTTTCCTTATAGTTTTTCAATGTTTCCTCACTCCCCTCCTGTTTTAGTGATTTAAATGCTTTCTTTTTGTCATTTATTGCTTTCTTTACAGTTCTATTTATCCACATTGGTTTTTTCTTGTTTCTTATTATTTTATTCCTATATGGTATGTACCTCTCACAATTAGATATTAGGATGCTTTTAAAAATATCCCATTTTGTGGCTGTATTTTTATTTTTGAGGACTTTGTCCCAGTTAGTTAGGCCTATGGCCTCTCTTAGTTGGCTAAATTTAGCTTTTTTGAAGTTTGGTATTTTTGTTCCTCCCTGAAGAAACGCTCTTTTGAATGACAATTGGAAGGTTATTATGTTATGGTCACTGTTTCCCAGGTGTCCCCAACCTGCACACCTGTTGTTCTGTCAGGTCTATTGGTTAATACTAAGTCCAGTATGGCCGTCCCTCTAGTGGGGTCCTGAACCAGTTGGGAAAGGTAATTGTCTTTGGTTATTTCCAAGAACCTGTTTCCTTTATGAGATGTACAGGTTTCAGTTTCCCAGTCTATATCTGGGTAGTTAAAGTCCCCCATAATAACGACCTCATTATGATTTGCCGCCTCGTCTATTTCATTTAGAAGTAGATTTTCTGTGGTCTCTGATATATTGGGTGGTTTATAATAAACCCCTATTAGTATTTTATTATTGTTTTTGGCTCCATTTATTTCTACCCACAGTGACTCCACATCTTTATGTCCCTCACTTATATCTTCCCGGAGTGTGGGCTTTAGGCATGACTTTACATAAAGGCAGACCCCTCCCCCTCTCCGGTTTTGACGATCCTTTCTAAAAAGATTGTAACCCTGTACATTAACTGCCCAGTCATAGCTATCATCCAGCCATGTCTCAGTTACTCCCACTATGTCATAGTCCTCCTCACACATCACTAATTCCAGTTCACCAGTTTTATTAGCTAGGCTTCTGGCATTAGTGTACATACAATTAAGAGGTTGATGTATATTTCTTACCCTACACCTTTCCTTCTGATCTGTTCTAGTTCCTCCTTCCATTCCTCCCCCAGTTCCATTACCTTGCCCCAGGTCTCTATCTGCACTATCTTCCCCTCCTATAATGTAGTTACCCTCCCCCCCAGTCCCTAGTTTAAACACTCCTCCAGCCTTCTAGCCATCTTCTCCCCCAAAACAGCTGCCCCTTCCCCATTGAGGTGCAGCCCATCCCTACGGTAGAGCCTGTAGCCGACAGAGAAGTCGGCCCAGTTCTCCAGGAACCCAAACCCCTCCTTCCTACACCAGTTCTTGAGCCACTTGTTTACCTCCCTAATCTCCCGCTGCCTTTCTTGTGTGGCTCGTGGTACAGGCAGTATTTCGGAAAACACTACCTTGGAGGTCCTTGCCCTAAGCTTATGCCCTAGATCCCTAAAATCATTTTTAAGGACACTCCCCCTACCTCTAACTTTGTCATTGGTACCGATATGGACCATGACTGCTGGATCTTCTCCAGCCCCTCCCAGTAATCTGTCAACCCGATCCACGATGTGCCGAACTCGAGCGCCTGGAAGGCAGCACACCATCCGACGATCCCGGTCTTTGTGACAGATTGCCCTCTCTGTACCCCTAATAATGGAGTCGCCCACTACCAGCACCTGTCTGGCCTGCCCTGCTCTCCTGGCCCCCTGCTTACTGGAGCTGACATTCCCCTGACTGGCAGAGGAAGTGTCCGGCTGCAGCAGTGCTCTCCCTGAAGTAACATCCCCCTCATCTGCCAAACTTGCAAACTTGTTGGGGTGTGTCAGATCAGGGCTAGCCTCCCTGGCACTTTTCCCTCTAACCCGCTTTCTAACTGTTACCCAGCTAGCTACCTCACTTTCCTGGGCCTCCTCACTACCACCCTCCCCCACATCTACCCCATAGAGTGCTTTCTCACTGAGCAGCAAACTCTTTTCCAAATTGTCAGTGCTTCTCAGCGTTGAAATTCGCCCGCTTAGATACACGATGTGCGATTCCAAGCGGACAATTTGCTCACATTTTGAACAAATATATGCACCCTTAAACGGCTGTTCCAGGACTGCATACATCAGACAAGATGTGCACTGGACTGCGCTGTCAATGATGGAAGCCATTCTAATGGGGATTACACAAGCAAAAGCGAAAAAATACAATACAATGATATGGAAAGACTTACTGTAGTCCCTTTTAAAGTTCCCGAATCTGAAGTCACGCAATCTAAAGTCACACACTTAATTCAACCACACACTTAAAGTCAAACACGCGAACGCTCAAACTCGCGTATTATCTCTGCTTTTATAAGTGGGAAACGCAAACCAGTCTGTTTTTTTTTCCTCTGGATTCAAAGGACTGAACTGCCCACAAGACTGGCTATTTAACTTCTCCTAATTAGATAGCCACACCCTAATTACTCACCTGTGCAGCACCCTGGAGAAGGAAGAGAAAGGAAAAAAAAAAAAAAATAGTGCAATCACGTTTACTCTTAGCTGCTATGCAATAAACCAGCAGCAACAACAGTAAGTCACAGTGTATAAGCTAGACTACACTGCTCTGACTTGGTTCAGAGTACAATAAAGTCAGGCACAGCCACTCAGCAATGCAACAAATAAATTAGCTCTCACAGATACTCCCTCACGCAATCTAAAGTCACACACTTAATTCAACCACACACTTAAAGTCAAACACGCGAACGCTCAAACTCGCGTATTATCTCTGCTTTTATAAGTGGGAAACGCAAACCAGTCTGTTTTTTTCCTCTGGATTCAAAGGCCTTTATTATTCCTTTATTATTTCTACTAGAAGTTATGACTGAATTGCTATTAGCCTTCAGTAAGGGTATGAAGAGATGGTAACCAGTTGTGGGTGTGTACCTGCACAGACTCACTCTATCCAAACAGCGTTGCCATTTTCAGAATGTGCAGGGACACACCCTGGTTACCTCCCCTCTGTACCCTTACTGAAGGCTAATAGCAATTCATATATAACTTCTAGTAGAGATAATAAAGTATTGGCACAACATAGAGTCATAACAATAGATGCTCCAGAAGTGTTATTACATGGGGAATGCATGAAGCTATTAAAACATGCATGTCAGGAGTGGTAAAAGTCCTCTTTAAAACTTGGATCCCAAGTCAGCTTTGGTTCCAAAGTTCCAGTCGGAACCAAAGATGACTTCGGATCCAAATTTTAAAATAGTATTTTCTGTAGCCTGAAGTGCCTAATATGATATTTGGATTTAGTCCATAAGACAATGGATGTACATTGATAATAACATTATATTAGCATTACTATATTTATGTTCTGTACTGTCTTATTCGAAGTAGATTTGCCATAAACCTATGCATCCACAATCTCAAAAACTCTAACAAAAATAAGCCTTTGAAGACCTATTTTCCCCTGTGTCTGATATATTACTACATAACCAATCCCAGAATAAAAGGGGGTTCATTGATATTCTCAGCATTTGCTTCCCTAACACTCATCTTACCTGTCTTTCCTTTCTTGGGCTTGCTGGATGATGAGAAATTGTCCTAGGGAGCTTTGCTTTGACATTCATGGTAGCCTATACTATGTGCTTCATTTCATTGTTCTCTTGTAGGTTGTCACCATAGATGGTAAATAAATGCATTATTCATTAAAGAAAAAACAAAAATTATATTGTTAGAATTAAAGATCCCACCTTCTATGTACCGTCTTATACCGTATTTTACAGAACCTAGTACATTTAAGCCAGGATAAAATGTAGCATAAGTTTTGCAAATAACGTTATTTGTTTGCTTTCCATGGAATGATGGGCAGATGCAATGTAAAAGAGATCCCTAATACGGGTCTTATTATTAGCCTGTCTTAGAACAACTTGATAAGTGTACAATTTTAGACAATATCTCATTTTGTTGCTTTCGCTGCTCTGTGATTGCCTGAGCCACGTGGTTCTCAGATTATGCTTACTGCCGACACTTCTCATTAAAATGGCCACAGTTCACCAGTTTGGGTAGCTTGGAACTGACTTGAAATGAATTATTATACAACAAAAATGCTGCTGTCAAGCAGAACAAAAGACAAGCAAAAGAGAGCCTTGGCTTAATGAGGCTAAGTGAGTGTCTACCCAGCATCACAGTTACTTGACGGCTTTTGAGCACAGATCTCTTTCTCCACAGGCCAAAACCTTTTGACTATTATTTTGTGTTTATTCACCTTGAGGCTAATATACATTTTAATATGCTGCGCATAGAGCCACAAAAAAATATAAAAAATCAACCATTAGATTAGAACATGAGCGGTTCCTGTTAAATTAAAGACAGCTGAACATGGGCATACATCTAGTTTTTCATATTTAATTATAGATCACTATAGCACATTTGGCCGGAATAAATTGTGTAATTATTAAGAGTCTTTTTCTTTTTTTTATATCTTTCCCTATGCAGCATGCCCATTTTGTTTCCCTTGTGTGGTTGTAGGAAACATGTACATCATTATTCTCTAGGTTACTAAATTAGGTTACGGTGGATCTAATCAAAATTTGTCTTTCAACAGGGTGAGGCATATTGATTATTCTAAAAAGATAGTGCTAACAGAAAATCATGGGCTCTAATCTAAAATACTTTCTGGATGTTGCTTCTTAAAAAGCCACAAGTGCAGTAATATTTTGCTTTAAATAAAGTATAAAGGAATAAAAAAACAAAAAATACATAATTCACCTCCCCCCTCCCCCCCCCTCCCATTACTCCTCTGCCTCTCCTCTTTGCCAATCCCTTCACTGGCTCTCCGTATTGCTCAGTGAATCCATTATAAAACATTAACTATGAGGTTCACCTCGACCTGTCCCTTCCATACATCTGCAACCTGATCTCTCAATACCTTCTTATATCGAAATTACGAGGCCTCCTTCTCTACTCTACTCTTCTCTACTCTTTAAAAATCGCCTCCAAGATTACTTCCACACATCCCCCATACTCTGGAACTCTCTAATAGAGATTAGAGACGTTTGGTAAAATTTGATTCAGCTGCTTCACCGAATTGAAAAAAAACAAACACTTTGTGACAACTCACTTCGTCATGAAGAGCATTTGTTTGTAAGTAGTGGGTGCAATGAGGGAGCTGTGATTGCGCCATTTCCCATCATTGTACCCCTCAGATGCTGCGTTCAAAATACTTCACTGATCCATTTGCTTGCTATGGGCAGGCTACCGCCATCTTGCTTGAAGGTCTGGCACAACATTTCGTGCTGCCCGAGATTGTCATCATACTGGCCAGCGTGGTGACGTCAAACGTAACTGCGCACAGGATTTCGGCCAAGATCTTCAAGCAAGATGGTGGCGGGCGGCCCGTCACAAGCAAATGGATCAGGTATTATTGTTTTGGGGTTTTTTTTTTACTTTATTTCAGGTTAAATCGATTTGCTTCTGCAAAGCATGAGAAAATTTGGCACAGCAGCAAATCAAATTTATCCTGAAATTCAGATCAAAGTCTCATTCCTCATTCGCTCATTCCTAGTCTTTACTAGAGATGAGCGAGTAGTGAAATATTCGAAAGTTCGAAATTCGATTCGAATAGACCGCGAAATTCGACTATTCGACCGAATATCGAATCCCATTAAAGTCTATGGGAAAAAAATGCTCGCCACTTGGAAATCTCAATTCGACCACTTGGAGGTCACCAAGTCCACCCTGAAACCTCAGAAAAGGATGCCAACACTGCTGGAATGCAACTGGGACAGCAGGGGAAGCATGTCTGGGTGCATATAACGCGCCCAAGTCGCACTATTACGCCACTATCACAGCCTCTCAACAATACACTCCAAAGACAATATAACCTCTCTGTAAAGTGAGACCATACAAGGAAACCTTCTTTCCTCTACATTGCCATGGACCCCAAGCCAAACTAGACAAAAAAGAAGATGAAATTCTGCACCCCTTAAAATCACGTTGCCTATGACAACCACAGATGGCATAGGCAAGGGGGAAAGCAAATAGACCCCACCCCTAATTGTCATTGTGTGTGTGTGTGAGATGTGGTCAGACATGTCTTCTTTAAAATGTAAAAACAACTCAAACACATGCAGAAGCCTTAAAATGCCCAAATTGTTGGCGCTAGAGATGTCAGTGACCCGACCTGGCCCAGTGTCATGTCTAGCAGGTAAAGCAGTGGGGATGTTGAGGGATGCGTAGGACCGCAAAAGGCAGGAAGAGGCCGTGGGCTGGCCAGAGGCTCATGGAAAATTTTGTGGAGGCCCAAGAGGTGAGACGTCTTAAAAATTGTGTGGAGGCTAAAGAGGTGAGACCTCTTAAAAATTATGTGGAGGCCCAAGAGCTGAGACCTCTTAAAAATTAGGTGGAGGCCCAAGAGGTGAGATCTCTTAAAAATTATGTGGAGGCCCAAGAGGTGAGACCTCTTAAACATTTTGTGGAGGCCCAAGAGGTGAGACCTCTTAAAAATTATGTGGAGGCCCAAGAGGTGAGACCCGTTAAAAATTGTGTGGAGGCTAAAGAGGTGAGACCTCTTAAAAATTGTTTGTAGGCCCAAGAGGTGAGACCTGTTTAAAATTATGTGGAGGCCCAAGAGGTGACACCTCTTAAACATTTTGTGGAGGCCCAAGAGGTGAGACCTCTTAAAAAGTATGTGGAGGCCCAAGAGGTGAGACCTCTTAAAGATTTTGTGGAGGCCCAAGAGGTGAGACCTCTTAAAGATTTTGTGCAGGCCCAAGAGGTGAGACCTCTTAAAGATTTTGTGCAGGCCCAAGAGGTGAGACCTCTTAAAGATTTTGTGGAGGCCCAAGAGGTGAGACCTCTTAAAAATTATGTGGAGGCCCAAGAGGTGAGACCTCCTAAAGATTTTGTAGAGGCCCAAGAGGTGACACCTCTTAAAGATTTTGTGCAGGCCCAAGAGGTGAGACCTCTTAAAGATTTTGTGGAGGCCCAAGAGGTGAGACCTCTTAAAAATTATGTGGAGGCCCAAGAGGTGAGACCTGTTAAAAATTATGTGGAGGCCCAAGAGGTGACACCTCTTAAACATTTTGTGGAGGCCCAAGAGGTGAGACTCTTAAAAATTATGTGGAGCGCCCAAGAGGTGAGACCTCTTAAAGATTTTGTGGAGGCCCAAGAGGTGAGACCTCTTTAAAGATTTATTGTGCAGGGCCAAGTTCAGGTGAGACCTGTTAAAAATTATGTGGAGGCCCAAGAGGTGAGACCTCTTAAAGATTTTGTGCAGGCCCAAGAGGTGAGACCTGTTAAAATTATGTGGAGGCCCAAGAGGTGAGACCTCTTAAAGATTTTGTGCAGGCCCAAGAGGTGAGACCTGTTAAAAATTATGTGGAGGCCCAAGAGGTGAGACCTCTTAAACATTTTGTGCAGGCCAAGAGGTGAGACCTGTTAAAAATTTGTGGAGGCCCAAGAGGTGAGAACGGTTAAAAATTATGTGGAGGCCCAGAGGTGAGACCTCTTAAACATTTTTGTGGAGGCCCAAGAGGTGAGACCTCTTAAAAATTATGTGGAGGCCCAAGAGGTGAGACCTGTTAAAAATGATATGGAGGCCCAAGAGGTGAGACCTCTTAAACATTTTGTGGAGGCCCAAGAGGTGAGCCATAAATATATAAATTTTTCTTATTTACGGAGCAATTCTACGGCGGTTAAGGAGGAGGAGGAGGAGGTGGAGGAGGAAATGGCACTTCATACAGATGGCACTTCACTTTTGGCTGCTTTCCACGGTTGGAGAAGCAAAGTCCGGGTCAATCCACTTGCTGTTCATTTTGATTAGCGTCAGCCTGTCCGCACTGTCGGTTGACAGGCGGCTGCGCTTATCGGTTATAATGCCCCCGGCTGCGCTGAACACCCTTTCTGATAGCACGCTGGCGGCAGGGCAGGCAAGCACCTCCAAGGCGTACAGGGACAGTTCCAGCCACGTGTCCAACTTGGAGACCCAGTAAGTGTAGGACGCCGAGGGATCGGGGAGGACAGGGGTACGGTCTGCCAGGTACTCCCGCAACATCCGCCGATACTTGTCCCTCCTGCTGATAGCGGGCCCCGCAGTGATGGAAGTTGCACGAGGGGGTGCCATGAACGTGTCCCACACCTTGGAGAGTGTTCCCCTGGTGGCTGTGGGCCTGATAGATGTTGTGGGACTCTGGGAGACCCTCTCCTCTCTGCCGCCAGCGATGGTGGGTGGGAAAATCTCCATCATGTTCTGCACGAGTTCCCTCTGGTATTCCAGCAATCGATTCGTCCTCTCCTCTACCGGAATAAAAGAGGAGACGTTATCTTTATACCGGGGGTCCAGGAGTGCGAAGACCCAGTACAGTTTGTTCTCCACTATCCGGACAACACGTGTGTCCCGGGAAAAGCAGCCCAGCATGAAGTCAGCCATGTGTGCCAGACTCTGAATAGGCATGACCTCACTGCCCCCACCAGAAGGATCACTTGCCATTTCCTCCTCTTCCTCTTCCGCCTCCTCTCCGCCCCATCCGCGCTGAACCAATGGGACGCACACAGCCTGACTGCTACCCTCGCCGCCAGCATCCTCCTCCTCTTCCACAGCCACCTCCACGTCGTCCTCCTCCTCATCCTCCTCCTCCTGCAACTGCCACCGTGAAGCAGACAAAAGTGTGGTCTGACTGTGTAGCTCCGTTGCGTCTCCTCCTACCCCCGTCTCCTCTGCGTGCAATGCGTTCTCCCTTATTGCGATGAGCGATTCTTTAAGGACGCATAGGAGCGGGATGGTTACGCTCACTATAGCGTCCTCGCTGCTGACCTTCTTGGTGGACTCCTCAAAGATACGCAGTACATCGCATATGTCTGCCATCCATGGCCACTCGTGGTTGGCAAACTGAGGGAGCTGAGTTGGAGGCACGCGTGGATTCATAATCTGGTACTCCATCAATGCTCTCTGCTGCTCACACACCCTGGCCAACATGGAATAGGTGGAATTCCAGCGAGTCGGCAGGTCGCACAACAGCCGATGTTCAGGCAAATGGAGGCGTTGCTGGAGTTTTTTTAAGCTAGCAGCAGCTACAGTTGACTTCCGAAAGTGAGCGCACAAGCGCCGCACTTTCACCAGTAGCTCTGCCAGGTTGGGGTAAGTCTTTAGAAATTTTTGGACTACCAGATTAAAAACGTGGGCCAGGCATGGTACGTGATCGAGTTCGGCAAGCTCCAGAGCCGCCACCAGGTTACGGCCGTTATCGCACACGGCCATGCCTGGTCCTAGCTGCAGCGGCGACAGCCACATCTCCGTCTGCTGCAATATGGTGTCCCTCACCTCTGGGGCGCTGTGCTTCCTGTCGCCCAAGCTGATGAGCTTAAGCACCGCCTGCTGACGTCTCCCCGCGCCAGTGCTGCAACGCTTCCAGCTAGCGGCTGAGGGCGATGTTAAGGCAGAGGAGGAAGAGGAGGAGGAGGGGGGTTTATCAGAACCCATGCTGGCAATCTTGGGCGGGGGTGGTAGGTAGGCCGTCTCTGTTGCGACCCCGTCCCCGCTTCCACTACATTCACCCAGTGTGCCGTCAAAGAGATGTAGCGTCCCTGGCCGCAAGCGCTTGTCCACGAGTCGGTGGTCAAGTGGACCTTTGCGCTGACTGCGTACCTCAGGGCCCGCCTGATGTTACGCGACACGTGCTGGTGCAGGGCGGGGACGGCACTCCGGGAAAAGTAGTGGCGGCTGGGGACGGAATAGCGAGGTGCGGCAGCCGCCATCAGGTCGCGGAAGGCCTGCGTCTCCACAAGCCTAAACGGCAACATCTCCAGGGCCAGCAGTTTGGAGATGTGGCAGTTTAAGGCTTGGGCTTGGGGGTGACTCGAGGCGTACTTCCGCCTGCGGTCGAACGCCTGCGAGATGGACAATTGATGGGACGAGGAGTGTGAAGGTGCAGGCGAAGATGCGGGGGAAGGGGAGGCTGAAGGAGAAGGCCCCAAAGTAGCCGAGGCAGAGGCAGATGTGGAGGTGTCCTGGCTGGAGGTCTGGACCGCAGTGGCAGCACACAACAAAGGGGAAGAGGCAGTGGCAGCAAGACCGGGCGCAGGTTGTATTGCGTTTGCTCTCTCCCACTCAGCCCAGTGCTTGACTTCCAAGTGACGCCGCATGCCTGAGGTGGTCAGATTGCTCTTCTCAGAGCCCCTACTCAGTTTTGAGTGGCAGAGTGTGCAAACCGCGCTCAGTTTGTCATCCGCACAAACATTAAAAAATCTCCACACCACAGAAGTACGAGGCCTCGATGGGGGAGCTTCGCGCGACTGCCCGCTGCCGGGAACAGCTTCGGCCGTGCTGGCTGTGGCCTCACTACTCTGTCTGGACTGTCCTCTGCCTCTGGACATCCCTCTGCCTGTGGACATCCCTCTGCCTCTGGACATCCCTCTGCCTCTGGACATCCCTCTGCCTGTGGACATCCCTCTGCCTGTGGACATCCCTCTGCCTCTTGCTGCCTTTTTCGGTGCTGCGCAGACCACCACCTCTCCACTGCTTTCCCCGCTGGACATCACCCCTGGCCAAGTGGGGTCGGTCATTTCGTCATCCACCACCTCCTCTTCCTCACTCTGCTCCTCCTCCTGCCCACTGGACATTCCAACAGCCTCCCTTGATGGCAACTGCGTCTCATCATCATCATCGCTCATGATAACAGATGCTGGTTCAGGGTCCACATCAGCAGGAGATGGCGAAAACTCAAGTGTTTGGGCATCACTACAAACAAATTCCTCTGCTAGCTCCTGGGATTCTTCCGGCACATCTGAAAAAGGACCCGAAAAGAGCTCCTGGGAGGGGTCAAGGGTGGGATGACTCTGTTGGCCAGGTGTGGAGGAAGGAGGGTCAGAGTGAGACTGTGTGGATGACTGGCTGGTGGACAACTGTGTGGAAGCGCTATCGGCTATCCATTGCACCACCTGTTCAACCTGCTCAGGCCTCAACAGCGGTGTAACTCGCCCCCTGCTTAACTGTCCCATAAAGGCAGGGATTCTGGATGAGTGGGATCCTGGCTGACCCTCACCAGCACGCATTGTATCCCCACTGGCTTCAACAAGGCCACCAACAGCATTTCCGCGCCCCTGTCCTCGTCCACGTCCGATTCCGCTAGCCCCCCTCCGCATTTTATTTTTTTTTGGTTGCAAATACAATATTTGGGTATATAATTAGGTATGTGAAATAATTTAGCAAGAGAACGCACAGTATAGTGGCCAATTAAAAGGCCTAGATATTGTATATTTCAAGGTACACAGCCGTGTACTAACTGCTCAGACGGTGGGTATTTACACCAGGTATGTGAAATAATTTAGCAAGAGAACGCACAGTACAGTGGCCAATTAAAAGGCCTAGATATTGTATATTTCAAGGTACACAGCCGTGTACTAACTGAACAGACGGTGGGTATTTACACCAGGTATGTGAAATAATTTAGCAAGAGAACGCACAGTACAGTGGCCAATTAAAAGGCCTAGATATTGTATATTTCAAGGTACACTGCCGTGTACTAACTGTACAGACGGTGGGTATTTACACCAGGTATGTGAAATAATTTAGCAAGAGAACGCACAGTACAGTGGCCAATTAAATGGCCTAGATATTGTATATTTCAAGGTACACAGCCGTGTACTAACTGAACAGACGGTGGGTATTTACACCAGGTATGTGAAATAATTTAGCAAGAGAACGCACAGTATAGTGGCCAATTAAAAGGCCTAGATATTGTATATTTCAAGGTACACTGCCGTGTACTAACTGTACAGACGGTGGGTATTTACACCAGGTATGTGAAATAATTTAGCAAGAGAACGCACAGTACAGTGGCCAATTAAATGGCCTAGATATTGTATATTTCAAGGTACACAGCCGTGTACTAACTGAACAGACGGTGGGTATTTACACCAGGTATGTGAAATAATTTAGCAAGAGAACGCACAGTACAGTGGCCAATTAAAAGGCCTAGATATTGTATATTTCAAGGTACACTGCCGTGTACTAACTGTACAGACGGTGGGTATTTACACCAGGTATGTGAAATAATTTAGCAAGAGAACACACAGTACAGTGGCCAATTAAATGGCCTAGATATTGTATATTTCAAGGTACACAGCCGTGTACTAACTGAACAGACGGTGGGTATTTACACCAGGTATGTGAAATAATTTAGCAAGAGAACGCACAGTACAGTGGCCAATTAAAAGGCCTAGATATTGTATATTTCAAGGTACACAGCCGTGTACTAACTGAACAGACGGTGGGTATTTACACCAGGTATGTGAAATAATTTAGCAAGAGAACGCACAGTACAGTGGCCAATTAAAAGGCC
This sequence comes from Rhinella marina, assembly GCA_900303285.1. Classification (NCBI taxonomy): domain Eukaryota; kingdom Metazoa; phylum Chordata; class Amphibia; order Anura; family Bufonidae; genus Rhinella; species Rhinella marina. The sequence continues at coordinate 73,092 of ONZH01026249.1, forward strand.
TAGATATTGTATATTTCAAGGTACACAGCCGTGTACTAACTGAACAGACGGTGGGTATTTACACCAGGTATGTGAAATAATTTAGCAAGAGAACGCACAGTACAGTGGCCAATTAAAAGGCCTAGATATTGTATATTTCAAGGTACACAGCCGTGTACTAACTGAACAGACGGTGGGTATTTACACCAGGTATGTGAAATAATTTGGCAAGAGAACGCACAGTACAGTGGCCAATTAAAAGGCCTAGATATTGTATATTTCAAGGTACACAGCCGTGTACTAACTGAACAGACGGTGGGTATTTACACCAGGTATGTGAAATAATTTAGCAAGAGAACGCACAGTATAGTGGCCAATTAAAAGGCCTAGATATTGTATATTTCAAGGTACACAGCCGTGTACTAACTGTACAGACGGTGGGTATTTACACCTGGTATACAAAAAGGGTATTGCAGGCACACAGAACCCAGAACACTAGAGCCAAATAAACTGTATTTAAAAAAATAAAATAAAATTCACAGCCGTATACTGCCAGATCAGATGGTGCATATACACACTAGTTATATAACAGGGTTTTTCAGCCAAAAAGAACGCTGAACAGTAGTGCCAAATATAGTTTGGTATGTAGCAGAGCACCTAATACACCACTAATGCCTCTCTCTGTCCCTACTCCAGCAGCTATCCCTGAATACGGCAGCCGTTCTCTGTAAAGTGTATCTTGTAGTAAAGCTATCACTGTAGTGCACTATAGTAGCCCTGATAAGGGCTTTTAATCACGCTCCTGCCTGTCCAACTGCTAAAACCTGTCTGTCCCTTTCCAGCCTCTGTCCCTGACTAAGTTCACGCAGCATATGCGTACGAGCAGGAAGAGCTGAGTTTTTAATATTCGAGGTCACATGGTTATTCCAGCCAATCCATGTAGACGCTGTTTTCGCGCTGCCAGCGTGCTCAGCGTGCCTGTCATACCCCCCCTGCATGTTGATTGGTGGAAAAAGAGCGCCAGGGAAGGTGGGAGGGGAAACGAATTCTAAGTGCGCCATCGCCGTTATACTCGATTGAAATCGAGTATGCCGAATAGCGTAGTATTCGATCGAATACCGGCTCGATCGAACACTACTCGCTCATCTCTAGTCTTTACCACAACACCTCAAACAATTAGCTACACTGGAAACCTTCAAAAGTAACCTGAAAACCCACCTCTTCAGACAAGCCTACAACGTACAGTAACTCTACTGCCACTATACCGGAAGGAGCAGCTTCTACCCTCAACCTACTGTCTTTTTCTCTTGCAGATTGTAAGCCCTCACTAGCAGGATCCTCTCTCCTTCTTTACCACTTTGAAGAATGTTGTAAAATGACATCCAGGGGATTATCACTATGTCTCCATAAGCCTCCAGTTTCACATTGAGCTTTACAGAGTTTTTTGTCTGTTGGGTTCATAGTAATAATACTTTGCCATGTTCCATTATAGGCTGCCTTATTCCATACAAGCATTGCACCTAGGGGAGAATACCTTCATACTGCTATGTAGTGTGGAGACACTGGTTCTCTGTGTGCCTTAGGGGTTTACAAGTTGGCCATTTTCTATGTATTTTTTCCCAGTGTGTTGATTTTATATGTTACACATCTTCATACATGGACACTCAGCCTGGTAGAAAGCCCAGGGGTTACCATACACTGTAGATTGTCAGTCAATCCCAGGCTTAGCTGACTTTTATCTGGTGTATATGCTTAGTTTAACACTGTATGCTACAAAGTTGGCAAGACTGTACACTATACAATTATCCAGACGGGTGTAACAAACACCATAAAAATGTTATTGAGCTTTTGCGCAGCAGACGCAAATTTACATTTAAAGGGGTTTTCTAAGAGTAAGATATTGCTGACATATCCTCAGGCTAGGTCATCAATATCTGATTGGTGGGGGTCCAACTCTAGGTTATTTGATGAGCTGTTTGAAGAGGCCTCAATGCCCTGGCTTTTTCTAGGCCAGTGACATCACATCCGTAGGTCACATGGCCTATGTGCAGCTCAGCTCCATTCAAGTGAATGGGCCTGGTCTGAAATACTAAGCACAGCCGCTACACAGTGAATAGTGCTATGCTTAGTATGTTATGATGAGGCCTCAGTGCTCACTGGAGACGAACACCTGTTCAAACAGCTGATTGGCGGAATTGCTGGGAGTCAGAATCCCACCAATTAGATATTTACAGGTATGACCAATCCTGAGAATAGGCCATCATTATCTTAGTACCAAGAAAACCTTTTAATACCATTGCTCTGCTGTTTGTGGCAGCCTGCAATCTTTTAATTAAGGGAAGACAGGCTATCACAAAATAGAATCTATCAGCCAATTAACAACTGTGAAACCTATGGGACCTGTGGGAAAGCTGGAGAGCCACAGGTTGGTAAACAAAGTTCTAAAGTATTATAACAATCTCTGTAGTAAATTAAAGGCTGTGCTGTGCTGTGGTCAACAAACTGTCCTTTAGACAGCACATACAGTACAAGGAGATGAGAGGCAGGGAAGATGTATGATCCAACATACTATATGCTACAAAGCATTCCCAAAACAGGTGCAAATATATTTCCTCGGTGATTGGTCCCCTGGGGCAGTAGCATGTTTTGCAGGCATAACCAAAGTGTTAGGGTGGCCAGACACATTCAATAGCTGTTGGTCAAATTATCCACTATATCTTCCGACTCCCTCCCAGCTCCCCTATGCACATCACCTCTGCCGAACGTGTATGTGTATTTAATGGGGGCAAGAGGAAAAAGCCATTGCTGGAGACTTCTGGAGGTGGCTTATCTCCTGGGGGAACAAAAGGATCAGGTGAAAATATTTATTTGGCCTTAGGCTTCTCACCCTCAACATCCTCTGTCATGGAGAGTCAGGAGCTCTCGTTACATATTAAGCTGTTGGCCAAACCTACCAAGAACAGCAGGGGCGGCCAACAATACACTAATGTGCATGGAGGCCTTTAAAGAAAAAAACATGAATAAATTATTTTAAAAAATTTCATATTTTCTTCACCTCTACAATTAGGCCACAATAATTAATATTTCTAGGTAAGAAATAGCATTAGCAAATATTTATACAAATAGATCAGGGCAGTACCTGGTGTATACACTAATGAGAATATATTTGCAAATTAACTTTCCTCCAGAAGGAAGAAAATTGTCAGAATCCTTGCACCAACTGGATCTCTGCAAGCAGAATTAGTAATATCCAAGATGAATATACTGTAGTTTGGATTTTAACCTATATATTTGTGTGCATGCAATTGGTGGATAATTTAGGAGATCTCCAGATCTGCATGCTGCTCATGCACACTTCACTGCTCACATACCTGTGTGTTTATACTGGGAAGCTTCGGCAGAGAACATTAGTTGGTGGGAAGCTGATGAAGTGGAAAGGGCAGAGATCAGGATGAAATGATATACTGTATAGTGAGCGTGCAGTATAGTAGAACTTGTGTCTTATTCCCTACGGATATTTTGATTTCTGATTTTTTCCGTTCCCAGATCGTAAACATGTTTTTCCTTACAACACGCAATATTTTCTTGGGTTACAAGGGCAAATGTGTTTTGTTGCTTAATTCATCACAAGAGATTTGAAGGTTGGAATGTAGAGTCATAAGTAGCTCTTCATTTCTATGAAAAGCCAGATCCAAATCCAGGTAGTGTATTGAATGATATACAAAAATCTCATTGCAAATAATCAATTCTCCATTTTCAAGTAGAGAAAAATTGGAAATTTGGAGGATAGAAATAAATCATATTGTTGGCCAAGATACTCCTGTGTATCTCCAACCTTGTCAACTTTTAATCTTGAGTACACAAGACATAGGTGTAAGTTAGTATTAGTGAAGTTAAAGGGGTAGGAGCCTAAAACCACTAAAAGTAATATTATTTAAAAAAAAAAATCCTATATGCACCAGGTAATCCCCCACCATATCCAGCACTGGTGCTCTTGTTCCCACCTCATGTCTGTAGAGGTGAATGTTTCAGCCAATTAATGGACTTGGTGTTCTCATACCATCAATGCCAATGAATTGCTGCTGTGTTGATGTGGGGTAAGGAAATACTATGTTCACCATCTGGAACACAGTCAGAAAAGTCAGATATGGCTACCAATAGGTAGGAAGCTAAGACTACTCCTAGGTTCTTCACCAGAACTCACTGTAAGGATGGATGCACTTGTATGCTAGGCATACAAGTTACATCTGTGGAGTAAAGTAGCAGAAAACTGGTGTGAGCTCTCTGGAAGAAGGCCTAGAATGATTGGGGATTAAAGAGTAGTAGACAATTAGGGTCAGAAACAGGAGAGATGGATAGTGCTAAAATAGCAGGGGTAAATCAAGAAACTGGCCACAGCCAGAATACCAGAAGAATCATTAGAAGCTAATCCAGCAGCTGAGGCTTAATCCAGAACACAAGCCCCAGTAATATACCAGAAGATTCAGTAGAAGCCAAATTAGCAGATGAGAGGGAAATCCAGAAACTGAGCCACAGACAGATTATCAGGAGATCAAATGCAGAAGTAATAAGTAGCACACAGCAGATAAATCAGGATAACAAAATCACAGGCATTCACGATCACTGAGTTGGCCACATACAAGCCTTGCCTATCACTGGGATTGGAGGCTGAACCAGGAACCTGATAGGTTGAAAAGCCAGGGCTTGACTGTATGGCATGGCAACCCCTTCCAGGACAGCCATGTGCAGAATCTTGGCTGGGTAAACTCTTGACCTTGTAGCTATCTTTTTCTATTTAAAAAAACTGTGCTCTGATCACTATTGATTTATTTATTTTATACACTTATATAGCGCTGTTATATTCCACAGTGCTTTACAGACATTAATATCAAGCTGTTCTCAATGGGGCTCACAATCTCAGGTCCCCATAAGTATGTCTTTAGAGTATGGGAGGAAACCAGAGTACCCGAAGGAACCCCACACAAACATGGGGAGAACATACAAACTGTATGCAGAGGTTGTCTTTGGTTGGATTCAAACCTAGGACACCAGTGCTGAAAGGCACCAATGCTAAATACTGAGCCACCTTACTATGAAGGTTTATTTAAAAAATAAAAAAAGGTTCACTTTTAAGATACTTTGTGGAACCATTACGTTCATCTAAAAAGTAAAGTAATGCATGCCATTTTCCTGCATTTATACCTCTTTAAACCAACAACACTTTGAATAATAAATCTGGATATAAATCTACATTTTTTTCTCTGAGTTATCTTGAAATGATTGCAGTGACAGTAGTGTCACTTTCTTTATTGACACATTTTTTTTTCAGGAGAGCTGTAGGATGGTAATAATGAATATTTCTGTAAATTTAAATGTTTTAAATTGGCCTTGGGCTGAAAGTTAAAAGTGAAGATGGTTGACTTAGAGAAAAAGTATGATTTCTGTTGCCAGGGTGATAGAGATTTAACAGATGTTCCTAGTTTGGAGGCTTTTCGAGGTCTTTTAATAGTCATTACTGAAATAAGGGACATTTGGATATGTGTACATATTAAAAACAAAGCAGAAATGCACATTCACACCACAAAAAGCCAACTGCTAGGATACCTAATATAGAATATGCTAGCCCAAGTATGTGCACAAATTACTACTGATTTGCCATAGATACAATTCTCCTAACAAAGAATGTTCAAGATATTTATTATGCAGTAAGAAGAAGCTGAAATTATCATCAAAACTGGGAATTCATATACAACGCGCATAATTTTTAAGAAAAGGGTAAAGGGTCCTGATAGAAAACATGACTAAAATAACAAAGCAATAAAACATTCTCTTTCCCTGGAAAACCCATCAATTTAAAATTCTCACCCTACCCCCTCCCAAATTGCATCACTTTTACGCAACCACAAACATATTTCCAGGTGCGTGAAGATGCAAGAAAACTCCTACAAAATGCTTTCAAGGTGGTATTTACCACCACTCAGGTTGAGTTAGACGTATGACACAATGAACGCAAACTGCTGGAGATTCTAAAAAGCAAAGGGGCTCCTTTTTATATGTCTGGTGGGACTGTGAGTTAATCAAACTTTTGTGGCATCAGATCCTCAGGATTATTAATAAGGTATTTAATACCTTACCCTCTCTCTCTCAAAATAGATATAGCTTTGCTCTCGCTCTTCCCCTCTGCCATACCTGAGAAAACTACACGGCTTCTTAACCACATGTTGTCAGCGGCCAGGCTCTTAATCCCACTTCACTGGAAGTCTAGAGAGGTACCCTCAATCTTACACTGGTTAAACAAGACAGACCAGATTGCCAGGTTGAAGAAATTTCTCACTCGGAATCGAGGTACGTATTATCAAGCTTTCTCCCATATTTGGGCACCTTGGTCCCGCCACAGGGACTTCTCTATGACTCCAGTACTTTGCTCGTTCTCTTCTAATCTTCATTGGTTCACACCTATACCCCCATTTTAAATAGATATCGAGCACCACACACAACTATCCTAGTTGTCCCTTCTCGGATATTCCAATAAACAAGTTTCCTAGGGCTCATCCAGGAGACAGCGGCTCCAGACCCCCTACTCCCCCCCATGACCCCCAAGTCACTTGTCCCTTCCTTCTCTACCATCTCATGTTACGTATTTCTAGTGTTCTACTAGATCTAGAGTGCCGAGACCTTTTATGACGAAATTTCCATAACTCCGCTTACTTTAATTGAGCAATCTGCACTATTTTCGGCTTATGCACTGACACCATGAGTTTATTTCCTCTGTTGCGCTGTTTATTCTACCTTACTTTGAAAACAATAAAAAAAGAAAATAACAGCAATAAACCAAAAATTGTAAACTAAAATTCGGTCCATACAGGATGACCTAACGTACTACATTTAAAGTGGGTTAGGAGACTCCTTGATTGCTTATTTATGTTGCATTCATTGACAAGCAGAAGAATTTTTGCAGAAATTTCTATGACTGTTCCATACATCTTACTGGGATTTGTGACAATCCATGAACATTCACCTAAGAATAGACCATCACTTAAAAGTTGTACAACCCCCTTAAGTACTTTAGTGAAATGGTGTCAGACTGATGGAATGGTATTCCACATGATAACCCGCTATGGTAAAAGCATTCCATCATTTGGTTCACAGAAAATTGTATCTTGGATAATAAAAAAACAGTGGCAAATATTACTTTGCATTCTTTAGCTGTGTTTAAAATGCTGAAAAGAATCTTGATATAAAAATTGAGGGTAATTTCTAACACATAGTGGAATGCTTTATGTCATGTGAGGTGAGATAGAAACCGTCCAGTGGACGGTTTGTAATGATCCTGCTATTTTTACAGTTATTTTTGCCTGTCACTTGCAGCCCCTTAGAATAATTGGTTTGCATCTAAAAGCAGAGAGTTTCATATAATAAAACTAGAATAATGATAAAAAATTGGAGTGCTTTCTTCTATAATTCTCTTCACAGGCTGATTGAAAGAGATATACATATACTAGATAGGAATGGTTTCATACGTTTTTTTTTTTACAGGACTATAATTTTTTGAATTTTGTTAAAGGGGTTTTCCCCATTAATGAGGTTTATAAACTATGCACATCGGTAGGTGAGAAATGTATGATCGCTGGGGATCTGACTGCTGAGATCCACATCAATCATGATAAGTGTTGAGTTAATTAAAACTGACGAAGTGGAATTTGATCCGAATTTGAGGAAAACTTAGATTAGTCATAAAGCTGAATTTCCTCGTACTTCATGGTAGCAAAGCGATTTTCCCTGAAATGGCGGTAACAATAACAAAAAATCATACGTACCTCATCCATCTGAACGTGAAGAGGCCACCATGGCCATCTTGCTTAAAGATCCCGTGAGAAATCTTGACGTCACCATGCCACACAAGATTTTGTGCTAGCTCCTCAAGCTAGATGGGCGCGGCCCCCTTTTAAGGATCAAATGGATGAGGTAACCCCTAAAATGATTTAATATTCATCTCACATGCTGCAATCAGCAATGAATGCAGCATCTAAGGGGTCCAATGACAGGGGCGGCACAATCGCCATTTCCTGTCATTGTTCCCGCTATTTATAAAGAAATGCATTTCATGACAAAGTAATTCGTCACGAAGCAAATCACTAATCATGATAATGGGGTCCCTGAGTCAACTGTGTGAATGGAGTGATCGTGCACATGCTTCACCATCTCTCCATACACTTCTGTAGGAATGAACGGGCGTGCTGTACTCAACAATCCCATAGACAGTGAACGAAGCAGTGGTGACGCAAATCAGACCTAAACAAATTTTAGGAAATCAGGCAGACGATTGTTGGGAGGGAAGCATTCCTTCCTGGCAATTGCCTGCTCGTCAGTGGTAGAGACTGCTGCTATTACATGCAGTTATCTCCTCCACAGTATGGGAAGGAGCGATCGCCAATGCCATTGCTCATCCCCATAATGAATCACTGTTTGCCGGCAGCAGATCGTAATTAGACAGCATGATCTGCTGCCGACAAACAATGGGGGTCATTCATTATTCTGAAATATGCCTATATTAGGCGTGTTTAAGGTGCAATTTGCAACTTTTCCCCGCTCACCGAGGTCTAAAATTGTGGGCGTGGCATAGGCGGGGAATGAGGCGGGTCGGCTAGGAAGCTATCTTAGTAACATAGTAACATAGTAACATAGTAACATAGTAACATAGAACTGACATAGTAACATTTAGAACTGGCAGAGGATCCACCAAAGTCATGTAGAAGCTGGCGTCTCTTCATAATTTCGGTGGTTCCTCCTCCAGCTATGTGCTTTATTAAAACCTGCGCCTAAAACTCCGGTCTTCATAAATGTGCCCCAATAATTTTTAAGCATGCTGTAAAATCTGGCTTGCTCGATGAACGAGCGTTTGCTCCTTCATCGGTTAATCTGCGTCTGTATTACACTGCCAGATCATCGCTGACAAGAGTTACTACAAACGTTTTATGCACACGACCATATGTGTTTTGCGCTCCATGTGCATGCCGCATTTACTGCCTATTCTTGTCCTAGATATAAAGAAATACCACTGCACACTCATGAAATTTTTCAATGCAATTAGGAAGATTTATTTTTTCATTTTTTTGTCCTCTCACACACCTGCCATACTTCCCCGCAGCGCCATTCCGCTGACCATGGGAACTCTCTCCTTCCTCCTGCCTTCCTCCGCTGTGTAACTTTGTGACCAAGGTCCAGATGTGACCGAAACGTCAGAAACCACAATCACTTTCCATATGAGGCATTTATTTTTTTCTTGACCACAGAATATATGGAGGACAAAAAAAAGAAAAAATAAATCTTCCTAATTGCATTCAAAAATTTCATGAGTGTGCAGTGGTATTTCTTTATATCTGATATCTCGGATCATATCCGCTCCACTATAGAACCTCATCTAGTGGACGAGTGCTACCCATCTTATCCTAAGCTCTATTCTTGTCCTAGGACATGTTCAATAACTTGATAAATGGCCGCATAGAAGCGGACAGCACACTACTGACATCCGTGTGCTGTCTGCCCTTTTTAAAGACCCATAAAAAACAAATGGATCGGTGTGTGATCTGCAAAAATTGCGGATCAGTTTGAACCAAACTACGGTCGTGTGCATGAACCCTAATCCTCAGACAGGAGTGCTTGATTAAAGCAGTGACATGTAAAATTTTTAATCTTTTCTCCTACTTATTTTGATACTGATATACCCTATATGAAGCGCTCTCAGTGGGCTCTTTATGCTTTTGCCGGGCTTGGCTCTGGCACAGGCAAACTGTTTTTTTTTTTTCATTATATTTCTGACACTCACAAATTCCCTGCATCAGAACAAATCCCAAGAGAAATCTGAGAACATGAAAGAATTGTGTCCACTCTGTGATTCCTTCATGCTTCTAGAAGCAGTTAAAAGAATGACGTTTGACATTTTACAGTGCACACTGTGTTGGGTTATTCCTGGGTGAACTCACAGCATGGAAAAAATAAGGTAACACATAGTTTAAACTGCAAACTGCAGGGATTCTTTAGCCCAAGTAACTTCCCGAGATAACCACATTTCTCTGGACAAATGTTTCCCGCTAGAACCTATTTAATTACGGAGAGGTTTGATGCTTGTAAGAAATCAAGATGCCTCTATACCCAAACAAGCCACACTAGACGGGAGCGGAGATTTTTTTCTTTTTTGCTGCAGATAAATCAAACAATTATACCTCTCTGGGATTCCCATATTTCTTCCATAATGTGAAGCCATAAACCACAATTCTTTACACCACATTAAGTGTGCTGTAAAGTTTTCAAAGAGTAAAAAGTAGAAGTCATATATTTTTACATGGCGATTGGATAATTTATTGCTACCAGTACTTGAATGGGCGTAAAAAGCAAATCAGTTGTCGTTACTATTTTCTACGCTCTTGACTTGTATAGAAGCTATTTCTTCTCACAAGGTATTTGCATACTTTAAGATCTTTTGCTTTTGACATATTTTGACATATTGAATAACAATATTGATGACTTAACTTCAACATAGGTCATCGATATCTGATTGGTGGGGTTCCAAAATCCAGATTGTTGTGGTGAGACTCTTAAATGAGGCTCCGTGGTGTTTTTTGTAGTTGGTCTCCCTGAGATCAGCTATTGTTTTGTTTGAGTAGTCTCCAAGGCATTGCTCCCGGTTGGCCAGAATCCTACTTCACACTGATGAGGGGCAACACCTTGAAATAGCTGTCTGTGAATGGATAACTGGCTTAGCTCTTCCTCTGTCACATCCTTAAGGATCATAAAAGAGCTGGATCTTGACATAGGGGCCACTTAATATGGCGTATCTGGTGATCTCTGTAATGGGGACACCCCTTTGCATGGTTTTCCTTTTCTGGAGAGACATCTGGCTTTCACTGAGTTGTAGATCTATTTCTGGGGCTCCATGGTTAGTTTGCATAGCCTCTTCATGGCATGCCAAGCAATGAGCCATTCATTGGATAGCAGCTGTGCTTAGTTTTGCAGCCCAGGACCATTCACTTGAATGTGACTGAGATGCGCCTAGGCAATGTGACCGATGAACGAGATGTCACTGGCCTAGGAAGACACCTCAGCCCCCGCCAGAGCACTGATGCCTCTTCAAAAAGCTGATCGGTGGAAGTTCTAGGTGTTGGACCCCTACCAAACAGATATTGATGATGTATCCTGAGGATAGACTATCAGTAATAAACTCTCGGAAAACATATGGTAACACGGACATATGTTGCTATAGGGATGACATAGAGAGATAAAGTATCAAAGGCAGCATTCTACTCTTCCCTTAACCCCCTAACGGTTTTGCCAGAGTGGAGCTCCAGCAGTGGGAAAAGTAGCAAACTGGAGGGGGGGGGCTGCTTTAAATGCTGCTACCTCCTGAATGGTAGCAGCTAGAAACATGCAACTGATCTTGTTTGAAAGCAGACATTCCAAGTCTTCAGACAATACCAAAATAGCAGCAATATATTCAGGACAAAGAAAGATATCACTCATAGAAATTGGGACGCTGTGAATGCAGCTGAAAATGAAAGTAAAAACTCGATTATTCCCAACTTGATTTCTAACCGTGATTTCTTCTCTGTTTCTTGGACTTTAGCTGTCATGTTGGTCTTGTATGAAAGTCTGGACTGTCAGCTTTCAGACACGACCATGTTTCTAGCTGCTACCATTGAGGAGATATCACCATCTAAAGCAGCCTCCCCCCCTCCAGTTATCTACTTTTCACACTGCTGGAGCTGGACTCGGGCAAAACAGTTAGGTGGTTAAAGGGGTTGTTTCATCTAAGAAAGTGGGGGCATATCGCCAGGACTACTAGGACCATTGAGACCCACACCTATATCGAGAATGGGGCCCCAAAAGTGGTGGAGGGCACACTTCACATGCTCAGCCCTCCTCCATTCTTTTCTATGGAACTGCCAAAAATAGCCAAGCGCTGACTTGCCTGTTTCCGTTTGGCTCATAGAACTGAATGGGAGAGGTGGCTGGTCATGCGTGTTGCGTTCACACGCACTTCTACGGGGAGATTGGAGTCTTCTGGCCACCACTTTGTGGGACCACCACCTATTAGTAAATGGGGTCATATCCTAGCGATATGCCTCCATTGTCTCACATGAGACAACTCTTTTAACTCAAAATAATCATCAGTCATCCTTTGGACTACAATTAGACAACCCCTTTCATCTCAGTGATGCCTCAGTGATCATCCAGTTCTTGAGATAAAGTTAATTCTGCTGGTGAAAGCCATGGCCACCCAAGAAAAGCAGTACTACATTGATGCCATTCAGTTAAAACATGGTTAATACATGGACATGTTCTGTGGTAGTCCCAAGAAAGCAATCACCCTCGCTGATGCCATATGTCCTGGTAGGGGCACTGATGAAAAGCCTCTGTAGCAGTTTCCAGCTAAAAATGACAAAATACTGCTGCATGCAATAGTATTTTGTCCTGCAAAATGCCAGTATCAATACTGGAAACCCGACATACACCATTATAATAAATGAGATCTGTTGAGATCTTGCATATATTGTTGGTGCTTAGCATATGCTAGCACCAACAATTCTGATTCTATGCTGGGATAGAAAACTGGAATGTCGCTACTAATGTGAACCTACCGTGAGTTGTTGGGGGCACATTTCCCTGCATTCCATATTCTGGTAAGTCTTTTTACTAAATGTGACATCAAGCTTGGAATATATACAGTAGCAACAGGCTTTAGTGCAATTCTTCTCTGGTACCAGCAAGGATATGGCAGCAGGTTTGTTGGTGATATTCCAGCACTTGGTGGTACTGGTCTAGTAGTTGTTTGGTGATGGGTGGCAGAATACTCTGCTGCCTGGACTCTCAAGGCTTTACTTGAGGACAAATTGAGATAATTATTTCTGTCACGTCTGTAACAGGAGCATGAGCACAACAACTTGCTTCTTCTCTTCTCTGAGGTTTCTCAGGATCTCCCCCTTCTGGCAGGAAGCAGGACAAGCCCACTCCTACCAAGAGGGGAGGAACAGGGTGGTTAACCCTGTTCCTGTCAACCTTTGCCATTCCTGGCTGGTAGTAATGGCCAGGAACAAACAAAGAAATACATAAACAATTTGTAGTATCCCCAGGTCTGGGGTACTAAAAAGTTCAACCAGTGCGATGACTGGCACAGGGTAGAAGCATTGCTGTAGTTGTTGGGCAGATACTGTAGATTAGGGATGGCCAACCAACAGCTCTCCAACTGTTGTAAAACTACAACTCCCACCATGCCCTGTTGAGGACTGATAGTTGTAGGCAGTCTGGGCATGCTGGGAGTTGTAGTTTTGAAACAGCTGGAGAGCCTCAGGCTGGCCATCCATGCTGTAGACAGCCGTGGCTGCTTCAGATTGGAGAGAGGAGTTTAATGAGATTATGACTGAATAGTAGTGAGTTATAGCAGCCAGGAACTTTGCTTTTAAGAGGACCTGTCCCCACTCCTGATGTCTGGTTTAGTAACTACTTGCATCCCCCATGTGATAACAATTCTGAAGCCTCTATTCTTATGGCTCTATGTTGTACCATTCCTTTATTATTTCTACTAGAACGTATGAATGAATTGTTAACAGTTTGCAATAAAGGTCTAATTGGGCATTACCAGTTGGGGGGGGTTCCCTTCATTGTCAGGGACAGACCCCCATTTGGACCTTCATTGCAAACTACTAGTAATTCATTCATAACTAAACAAACACTACATCATAGAGCCATAAGAATAGATGCTCCAGAACTATTACATGGGGGATGCAAGTAGTTACTAAACCAGACATGTCAGAAGAGGGGACAGCTCCTCTTTAAGAATGGAGCTTCCCTATAAGTTTTTGCAGGAAGATTAAATAAGTTTATTTTACATTGTAAACCTGTGAACTGCTCCTACTACAGGGTCATTTTATTCCTAAAAAAAAATTGCAGAGTGCACTCAAATAAATTCAAGTAGTGCATAATATAACATAGTCCTCAAAGTCCTTTCAACCTAAAACCATCATTTTCTTTAATGAACAAAAAATGATGTTTTAAGTGGCCGAGAATTTGCTTTCATCATCCATAGATGCTTAAACCGGAGCAAAGATCTCTAATTATTGTGTTTGAAGACAGAGTAAAAATGGTGACCTAGTTAGCAGCTGGACATACTGACCATTAGTCATCTTTGATAGTACAATATCTGAAATGAAATCTAAGCGCAAAGTGCAGCACGGTAGAATAAATAGTAAGGATTTTATGAACATGTGAGTAAGAAGTAATGAGGAATTCAGTGTACATCTCTGAACTGCAGTCTCCAAGGAAACATTATCTTAAGGAGAAAGTGTTAATGAGCGTCATCCTCAGAAGATTGTCAAAGAGGTTTTCACACTCAGTGACAATATTAGATAGAGGACATGGATCAAGGTATATTAATATAAATGGACTAGATGTAAGGATGCAGATAGACAGATGGATAGATAGATAGATAGATAGATAGATAGATAGATAGATAGATAGATAGATAATAGATAGATTAGATAGATAGATATTAGATAGATAGATAGATAGATAGATAGATAGATAGATGGACAGATAGCTAGATAGATATGAAATAGATAGATAGATAGATATTAGATAGATAGATAGATAGATAGATAAAAAAATTAATTCCACAGCACCACCACAGATTGTGCCAAAAGCAAGATGTGTTTATTCCACCAGAGCGACGTTTCAGTTCTTCTCAATGGGACTTTTCTCAAGCAGTAGTGTCACACTACTGCTTGAGAAAAGTCCCATTGAGAAGGACTGAAACGTCGCTCTGGCGGAATAAACACATCTTGCTTTTGGCACAATCCGTGGTGGTGCTGTGGAATTAATTTTTTTAATATTTGGATTGGACCACGTCCTAGCCGCTGGCACACCATTATCTCATACTGTGCAGTGCTGCATTCATTTTTTAATTAGATAGATAGATAGATAATAGATTGATATTAGATAGATAGATAGATAGATAGATAGATAGATAGATAGATAGATAGATAAGATAACAGCAGCACAAGTCAAGAGGTTGATAGACTGGCTGCAATCTCTCCAGGATGTGGGCTCTGAACCGATGGATACTAAAGCGAAATGAGGCAGCACTCCAAATAAATTGAAGAGATTGTGGACAGCTTTATCTAGATAGATAGAAAGAAAGAAAGAAAGAAAGAAAGAAAGAAAGAAAGAAAGAAAGAAAGAAGGAAAGAAAGAAAGAAATGGGAGTCAAAACACAGGACCAGAGTGACAGGAAGCAGATAAATATAAATCTCTCAGGAGGCAATGGAGAGGACTTCTGATGATAGTCAAAGGGGTTGTCTCACATCAGCAAATAGCATGTATCATGTAGAGGAAGTTAATACAAGCCACTTACTAATGTATTGTGATTGTCTATATTGCCTCCTTTGATGGCTGGATTCATTATGCACTGCTCATATCCAGGGCTTATGACCACCTTACAACCCTGCAGCAGTGGTCTTGCTTTCACACTATAGGAAAAAGCACCTGCCTCTCTGGTGGCCGGAACTGTAGGAGCGCACATAGGCAGCAGATCCTATCCTGGCCACCTCATATCTGTGCTCTAGCGGTGGTGGTAACCCCTGGAGGAGGTATGATTTTTTTTTTGTTTTAATTTGACACTGAAATATTATTGTCAGATGCCATGATTAGCTATGAATGCAGCAATTGAGGGGTATAGTGATGGAGGGTGGCACAATTGTGACTCCCTGTCATTGCACCCACAAGTTACAAAGAAATGTGCTTTTTTCGTCACAAAGCAATTTTTTTTCTAAAATTTGGTAAAGCAGCCGAATCTAATTTTTTTAAAACTTCGCTCATCTCTCGGTAAGATTTCTTACTTCTATATTTTGTGTACTTCAGGACAATTTCTCTTGGTTTCATCTTTGTTTTTTAACGACTGTAATTGCCTTTTTTATTCACTTAAAACTTATTTATGATAGAACTTCCTCGCGTCGTAGATTTCCTGCACTCTGACAAACTCCTCTTTTATGGGGTGACCTCATGTGACATTTCTGCATTAATGTTGGAACCGGTTAATTAAAATCATGACATTTATCTCAAGTCACAAAATCACCTTCATTAGTATGATAATATTTTTTTTAGAAGCCTGGGGACTAAAGACCTGACTATTATAGACTAGCAATGTATAACTTTTCCTTGCAAAATTACAAGTTGCAAATTGAGCCTCTGAGCTCAAGGAGATGAATTGTGACTTGCGAATACATATCGATTTGAAAATTGATCGCCACCAATTTTACAATTAGTAATTCCCTTAAGTGTCTATGGGTCAGTAAAGTAAGCTTACGTACGTTATATATCTCAGATATGTCATTGATTTGCCCTCTTTTGTCAAGCAGTTAGTAGCCTATGCATGGGTAAGATTCTCCCCATGTTTGGTGGACAGATTTCATATAGAGGGCACCAAACGCATGCCCCAAGCATATGAAGCATATGCTACTGTGTGCCTATAGAGTTGTACTTCCATCATTGACTCATAATATAAAAACAAAAAAGTTTAGCTTTTTTCATACAGTTGTATTGAAAAGCATAATCATCTGACCCAAAAATATGCCAAAAAAACACTGTTTTGGCATATAGAGTATCCAACCAATGATCGATTACAGGTATATTAGTGGAATCTCCTGGTGCACTTGCCAAACTTGAACAAAATATGGTTGGAAGGTAGCTTTTAGAGATGAGCGAATTGAATCCCACGAAGTGGAATTCGATCCGAATTTCAGGATAAATTCGATTTGCCTAGAAGCCGAATTTCCTTGTGCTTCGTGTGGGCGAATCCATTTATCCTGAAATAGTGTAAAAAACAAAAAAATCCATACTGACTTCCTCCATTTGCTCGCGACGGGCAGCCAGCCGCCATCTTGATTGAAGATCCCGGGCGAAATCCCGCGCGTAGTGACGTATGACGTCACCACGCTGGCCGGCATGATGACGTAATCTCGCACTGTGCGAGATTTCGCTCCAGATCTTCAAGCAAGATGGCGGCGGCCAGCCTGTCGCGAGCAAATGGAGGAGGTAAGTTTGATTTAATGTATTTTTTAATGTTTATTTTACACTCAGATGCCGCGATCATGTATGAACGCGACATCTGAGGGGTACAATGACGGGGGCGGCGCTATCACAGCTCCCTGTCATTGCACCCACTACTTACAAAAAAATGCACTTCGTGGCAAAGTAGTTCGTCACGAAGCAATTTTTTTTTGTAAAATTCGGCGAATCAGCCGAATCGAATTTTCAAGAAATTCGCTCATCCCTAGTAGCTTTAAAGGGGTTGTCTCACTTCAGTAAGTGGTATTTATCATGTAGAAGAAGTCAATACAAGGCACTTACAAATGTATTGTGATTGTCCATATTGCCTCCATTGCTGGCTTGATTCAGTTTTCCATTGACCTATACACTTCTTGTTTCCATGGTTACTGCTGTAGTGGTTGTCATGCTTACACACTATAGGAAAAGGTGCCAGCCTATGAGCACTCCTGCGGTCCTGGCCACCAGAGAAGCCAGTGCTTTTTCCTATAGAGCGCAAGCATGGCCACCACTGCTGGATTGCAGCGTGGTCATAAGCCCAGGATATGAGCAGCATATAATGTGGTGGAAAAATGAATTCAGCCAGCAAAGGAGACAATATGGACAATCACAATACATTAGTAAGTGCCTTGCATTAGTTTTCTTTACATGATAAATGCCATTTCCGGATGTGAGAGAAGTCCTTTAAAGAGGACTAGTCAGCTCGCTTCACTTTTAGTAAATAACTGTATTCCCATAATATAGCAATTCTGGAGCATATTTAGTTAATATCACTTTTGTATTCCTAGGGGAAATTTTTATGTAAATGAACAACTGGCCGTTAGCAGATGGGATTGTGTCTGACACTGTTCAATCAGTGGTGACAGTGTCCATACTAATTAAGGAAACAACCCTTTGGCAAAGGAAATTACAACCCCATATGTCAATGTAGTCATAAATTTCTTTAAGGAATAACAGAGGAACAGAACAATGTAAAGTTCTAAGAAAAGATGGTCCAGACGTTACTTTTTCACAGGGAATGCATGCAAGTTGAGAAAGCCAACAAGTCCATTTTTTATTATCATAGTTAGATGGCGGAGGGGCAAATTTGCTTGATTTTTAAACATTTAATTTTTTTCCCATGTATTACTACAAACCTAAGCATATCTCACTCTAGGTTCTTTACCTGTGGGGACTTACCCTAAGCATTCATCCACATGGCAAAATGGCATGTGCAGTGGCACTTGGGGTTCCTAAGAGACTATAATATTGAGCAGTAGGCATGCCATGTTTTGCTGTATGGTCACAAGAGTTGCCAACTGCCCAGAAATTTCTGGACAGTTTATAAAAAAATACAGTGCTGGCCAAAAGTATTGGCAGCCCTTCAATTCTGTCAGATAATACTCAATTTCTTCCAGAAAATGATTGCAATCACAAATGCTTTGGTAATAATATCTTCATTTAATTTGTCTTCAATGGAAAACCACAAAAAGAATTGTCAAAAAGCCAAATTGGATATAATTCCACACCAAACATAAAAAAGGGGGTGGATAAAAGTATTGGCACCCTTTGAAAAATCATGTGATGCTTCTCTAATTTGTGTAATTAACAGCACCTGTTACTTACCTGTGGCACATAATAGGTGGTGTCAATAACTAAATCACACTTGCAGCCAGTTGAAATGGATTAAAGTTGACTCAACCTCTGTCCTGTGTCCTTGTGTGTACCACATTGAGCATGGAGAAAAGAAAGAAGACCAAAGAACTGTCTGAGGACTTGAGAAGCAAAATTGTGAGGAAGCA
The DNA here is from genome assembly GCA_900303285.1 of Rhinella marina. Taxonomy (NCBI): domain Eukaryota; kingdom Metazoa; phylum Chordata; class Amphibia; order Anura; family Bufonidae; genus Rhinella; species Rhinella marina. The sequence goes on from ONZH01026249.1 coordinate 91,946, forward strand.
TGAGCAATCTCAAGGCTACAAGTCCATCTCCAAAGACCTGAATATTCCTGTATCTACCGTGCGCAGTGTCATCAAGAAGTTTAAAGCCCATTGCACTGTGGCTAACCTCCCTAGATGAGGACGGAAAAGAAAAATTGACGAGAGATTTCAACGAAAGATTGTGCGGATGGTGGCTAAAGAATCTCGACTAACATCCAAGCAAGTTCTAGCTGCCCTGCAGTCCAAGGGGACAACAGTGTCAACCCGTACTATCCGTTGGCGTCTGAATGAAAAGGGACTCTATGGTAGGATACCCAGGAAGACCCCACTTCTGACCCAGAGACATAAAAAAGCCAGGCTGGAGTTTGCCAAAACTTACCTGAGAAAGCCAAAAACTTTTTGGAAGAATGGTCTCTGGTCAGATGAGACAAAAGTAGAGCTTTTTGGGAAAAGTCATCAACATAGAGTTTACAGGGAAAAAAAAAGAAGCCTTCAAAGAAAAGAACACGGTCCCTACAGTCAAACATGGCGGAGGTTCCCTGATGTTTTGGGGTTGCTTTGCTGCCTCTGGCACTGGACTGCTTGACCGTGTGCATGGCATTATGAAGTCTGAAGCAACTAACAAATTTTGCAGCATAATGTAGGGCCCAGTGTGAGAAAGCTGGGTCTCCCTCAGAGGTCATGGGTCTTCCAGAAGGACAATGACCCAAAACACACTTCAAAAAGCACTAGAAAATGGTTTGAGAGAAAGCACTGGAGACTTCTAAAGTGGCCAGCAATGAGTCCAGACCTGAATCCCATAGAACACCTGTGGAGAGATCTCAAAATGGCAGTTTGGAGAATGCACCCTTCAAATCTCAGGGACCTGGAGCAATTTGCCAAAGAAGAATGGTCTAAAATTCCAGCAGAGCATTGTAAGAAACTCGTTGATGGTTACCGGAAGCGGTTGTTCGCAGTTATTTTGTCTAAAGGTTGTGCTACCAAGTATTAGGCTGAGGGTGCCAATACTTTTGTCCGGCCCATTTTTGGAGTTTTGTGTAAAATGATCAATGATTTGATTTTTTTTCATTCTCTTTTGTGTTTTTTCATTGCAAGCAAAATAAATGAAGATATTATTACCAAAGCATTTGTGATTGCAATCATTTTCTGGAAGAAATTGAGTATTATCTGACAGAATTGCAGGGGTGCCAATACTTTTGGCCAGCACTGTAGATATGTCCATGAAAAAAATAGATATCTCCGTGATTTTTTTAGGCTAATGGTAATGAGGTGTTTGCAGGTGCTCTATCTATATAGAGCTATAGATAGACATATATGACTTATTATCAGTGGCATAACTATCATAGTGGCAGACCATGTGACTGCTATGGGGCCCAGGGCAAGAGGGGGCCCAGTCTTAGTTGGGATTATCTCCTCTTCTACTGGAGGTGAAAACTTGGTCAGGACTCCACCCTCTAAAGGAACAACTTTTAGCAAATGAGGCGGTGGAAAAATGTCCCAAGGGTCATTGAAAAGGGTTTCAGCAAAAAATCTTCTGTCCTGTGTGGGGGGCCTGGTTTGATCCTTGCTATGGGGCCCTTCCTTCTCTATGTACACCACAATCTTTATTATTCATTAAGGTTTTCCTATTTGCCAGTAAAAAATGTTGGCTGTCTCTGACTCTGGGATAAGTTGTGCAGAAAAAAGAAAAATTGTGGTTTGCAACCCTGATGGTCACACTGAGGAAAAAAATTCCATGAGGCCTCATGCACATGGTCGCATTTTTTGTCAGCACGTGCAATCCAAAAAATGGATATGATGTGTGCATGAGACTTAGTAAGCACAATAAATCATGCCACAATTTTAATTCTCCTAGACTTTGCAAAAATTGAGAAAAGAAAACTTCATTCACTTCCATATGCAATTTTAAGCACTTGGAGTTACAGGATGGCCCCACAGCAATCTATGGGTGCCATATAAAAGATCTATAGAACATGCATCCTTTATAGAGCCTTGTGCCTAAAAACTGTTGAAATGATATTAATAAATGTGATATTTGTCTGGTTATCTTCTATTTTATAAATTAAAAACCTTAAAAAATGTCAATAACTCGACAGTGGCAGAAACAGAGAGAACCTAACACTGGAACACAATGTTTCCAAATATATATACAGTAGGTGCTGGTACGAGACTGACGTATAAGTGCTTTGGATAATGATTGCTCAGTTGGATGTTGCATCAGTGGAAAATGCTTTGTACTATCAATCCATTTCCATCACAAACTACATCTGATGCCTTCCACCATTGTAGGGATCATAAAAGCAGCAGAAACCCTCAAATGTTTTCTCAGGATCCCTAGCAGAGATCCAAGAAGCAGCATCAAATTGTGCACTTTGTGAGTGAAGTCAAGTGCTGTACTACTGGCGGTTAGCTGACGTGACTCTTACAGTACTTCAATCTTAAAACATCGGGGAATGTTTATAAGGCAGAGATTCAGAAGGACAGCCCTATAGAAGTTCTAAATCTGTATCTGTCAGCTCCCCCTGCACCGAAACGTCTTAGTCGTAACATTGTGTAAGTGGCAAAGCTCGTAAAATGTTCAAACTCCAGTTACCTAGAGATTTTAGTTACATTTCCACATACAGAATACAACTGACACTTCGGTAAGGTAGGTATGTACACTTTGGATAGTCAAGGCTAATGTAGGTCCAATCTATAACAGCATAAATTTAGTCAAGGACCACGTAGATTCCAAGGCCCCTAATGAAAAAGATGATGGAACAGAAAGGTTTACCACAAGAATTGCATGGGACAGTCTTAAGTCACTAGCAAGCTCTCATTACTGAAAAGTAGAGATGAGCGCACTGCTCAAAATTTGACTTGGGTTCCATTCGGCTGAATTGGTTGACCGATTCGAGTCCGATCTGAACCAGTTCCACCCAAATCGAAAGTGCTCTAATCGGTCTGGAAATCTGCATATGAGGTCTCTTAGGACTTCTATTTGTTCTCTGTAGTTTCTCACTTTTTTTGTTTTGTATAGATTCGATTAGATTTTGGAATGAATGGTATTTAAAGTGTGTCTTAGCCAAAGGAAAAAAAGAAATTCTATAAAACATTCTCTACTTTTTGTTTCCTGTTTTGCTAGAGGGTCTATTTTTCTGTTTCAGGCAGCTGTTAGCCCCAGAAACTATACGGTGGAAGGAAGGATTAGGTCCCTTTCAGACGAGCGAGTTACACGCATCGGATTCGCACTGTCAGTATGCAGCAGCTCAGGGCTGGCCTTAGGGTAGATGGCGCCCTGAGCGAAACTTTCTCTCGGCGCCCCCCCCCCCCCCCATTTATATATATATTTACTTAAAGAAGTATGTGTGCCATCCCATCTCCATTATCCCATACAGAAAAATATAGTGACAGTACTAACGTCATACAGTATAGACCTATAAATAGAGTGTAGAGATATATAGAGTGATATAGGACTGTATAGAGAGCTATAAATACAGTGCAGAGATATATACAGTAGGACAGTATATATATATATATATATATATATATATATATCTACACTGTATTTATAGCTCTCTATACTGTCCTATCACACTATATATCTCTGCACTGTATTTATAGCTTTCTATATTGTCCTATATCACTCTATTCTCTATATATCTCTGCACTGTATTTATAGCTCTATACAGTCTGACTTTTAATACTGTCACTATATTTTCCTGTATGGGATAATGGAGAGGGCACACACATAGCTCACATCACTAAACCCCTCACTGATGTTTAATCATGTGTGAGTTATGTGTGCCATGACTGCCATCTCTATTATCCTATACAGGATGGGGCCTTAAGTATATAAAATAAGGATGGGGCCTTAAGTATATGGATGGGGCCTTAAGTATATGGATGGGGCCTTAAGTATATAGTCCCGCTCCCAATTAACCCCCCCCCCCCGGTCATCACATTGTTTGGGGGCACTTACTTACAGCGGTGCTAGCTGCTAACTTTCCCCTACCACCCTCTGAGTCCTTCTGCGCATGTGTGACGTCAGCCCAGGGCCAGCTCCAGGTTCAGGTGGGCCCTTGGGCGATAAAGTCTCAGAGGGCCCCCTTACAGAGTGATAACTATCTATCTGTGTATAGATAATATAGTAGATGTCCCCTGCAGTCCTTTGTAACTGTAGAGGTAACACAGTGATGGCTATCTGAGTATAGAAAATGTAGTAGTGTTACCTGCAGTCCTGTGTAAAATCACAGATAACACTAGTACTGATAATGTGGTACTACCACAGATCAACACAATGTGCCCCCATCAGACCTCAGGTCTGCGTCAGGTCATAGTGCGCGCCGGCAGGGAAGACAGTGGAGCGTGGAACCTGATGGCAGCGGCAGCGCAGGGCAGGTAAGTATGTTTTTTTTTAAAGTGGCTGGGTGGGCTGATCTGAGTTGTGAGGGGGGACACAAGACGCTGTACAGGAGCAGGCCGGGCCATTAAGGGGGCGCTCTGGCAGGGCGCACCCTTAACTGGCCGGGAGTGAAGCGCCCTGTGCAACCGCACGGGTCGCACACCCCAAAGGCCGGCCCTGCAGCAGCTCCCATCCTGACCTCCTAGTACTGCCGGGGTCGCATAGCATTATATTGATTTATGATGCTATGTAACTCTTACAGTTCTGGAATGTATTGGATAAAATTGACAGCATTATGATCAGTGTTATCCAATACATTCCAGAATTGTAAGGGTTACATAGCATCATAAATCAATATAATGCTATGCGACCCTGGCAGTACTGGGAGTTCAGGACGGGAGTTCTCCCTTACACACGCTGCAAGTCCGATGCGAGGGACTTGCTCATGTGAAAGGGGCCTTAGGCTACGAAAAACGGACGTGTGATGTACAATTTTTTTAACGGCTATCACACGTCTGTTTTAAGACCGATGGTAGTCTATGGGGTTATTCACACGGCAGTTTTTTTAAACCGTCAGTGAAAAATGGACGTAAAAAAATAGAACATGTTCTATCTTGTCTGTTTTTAACTGACTGACAGCCCCCATACAATTGAATGGGTCAATTTTTAACCGTTAAAAATGTCCGTTTTTAATGTTTTTTTTTTTTTTTTCCACTTTTGTGTGCATGTAGTCTTATTGTACTGTGTAGTTTCTGGTGCCAGAGCAGCCACTACACAGTGGATGGAACCTTGGGCTTCCAGATTTTGGTAGGGGTAGGCGCTCAAAACAACTGATCAGTGGAGATCGGGGGGGGGCGAAGGATAGGCCATCTATATCTAAGTAATGGAAACCCCTTTAAATACTTGAATGAGCACTATGAAACTACATAATTTGATTATAGACAGATCAGGATGTATAGAAACTAGCTTTGGCTCCCATCCTCAGCAACACTGAACCTCTTCAGAGAAGGCCATCTGCCGAGGTCCATCTAGAACTGGAGTTTGATAGATATAATTGATGCACATGCTGCACACTGCAGTCTGAACCTACGCCAGGAGTAATCCTCGGAATGGACTGATTTAGTACCCTAAGTCTCTTCTTTCACATTATAGTTTAGTAAATTATGAAGCAAATCAATTTTAGTGTTATAGATTTAGAAATAAATGAGTGAAATATAAGCTGGGAACTGTGGTAATTGCATTTTAAATACACTTTCTGTAACTGTGCCATTAACTGATAAGGGTCTGTGCTGTAATTGCAAATACTTAAAAGGTATGGGGATCTGGGCTACATCTGGGTTTGCTGTTGTGGCATAACATCTGTAATCTCATATTCATGTTCTCTACAGTCTGGAATTTATCCGCAGCCATGAAATCAGCTGTGATTATTGTTCAAACATTAAACTATCTAATATCTACTTGTTTGAAATGTAAACTAAGCTTCGTATTTGCCTGCCAGAAGTGTGAATGGAACAGAATTTTGATTAGCGCCTCTTTTTATTTTTAAAGTGAATGATGCATGTAAGCAATGCGGCCAAATCATTCTATTTTAATTACCATTCCCTGGATGTTTAATACGTTTGTTTGATATGTTTAAAGGGACATTGATTTCAGTACTAAACCGGCTGGACTTACGGTTAGTCAAGGTCATGATGACCTTTGCATTTCCTGTAGAAGGTGCATCAGTATTTTAAGATGAAATTGCCTATGTTCCTTTTTAGTAACTCTATGTATAATCCAATGACTTTTCTACATTGGCTAAATCACATTACTTCTCAGAGTACAGTAGATGTAGTCTGTCTATTGAGCACTGGCCACTAATGTGTTGATGCTGATAGTTATGTAACCCTTCTATTCTTAGTACACCATGACATCTCGCCTTAATGGGGTTATCCAATATTATAAACTGCCCCCTCATATGCCGGGCCCCTCACAGGGAATATATGTAACCCCGATCCCTGATATCTGTGCCGCACCTTCGCTGCTGCTTCTCCCCATGCGTCGATGAAAACATCCGGTAAAGAAGAACAGGGAAGAGCAGCCAATGGCAGATAGAGGTGAGCCTCTCTAGCGTCACCTGCAATGCTAGGGAGGCTCATGCCCATCCCTGCCTACCACTGGCTGCTCCCAATTTCTTATTCCAAGGTTCAACGTATTGATGAATATCATCTGTTAGTTCTACATGGTGAAAACAGACTTAGGTGTTGGTACTTCTCTAATTTGCAGCATTATGGATGAAGACTAGAGATGAGCGAACATGCTCGTCCGAGCTTGATGTTCGTTCGAGCATTAGGTTATTCGCATATGCTCGCTACTCGGAAGAGCATATCGCGATCCTCGAGGAAATGGCAGCTTCCTCTTCCTGCATGTTAGCCGCCTTTTTTCAGCCAATCAACATGCAGGAGAGTCTTTGGTACCTCCTAGCATCACGTGGAGCCCCTACAAGTCGATAGCAGGGATTGGCTGGCCAGATCAGATGACCTGGGAATATAAGAATCTGGTCCCGCGCTGCTCGCGTCATACGCCGTCTGCATGAGATTAGGGATAGAGCTGCTGTCTGTCAGGGAGAGTGTTAGGGCCTGAATTTAGATGTTGGTTAGGCAGGAATCACCCACAAAGAACCCAACAGCCCTTCTAAGGGCTACAAGCACCTTTTTTTTTTGGTCTCCTCCTGGTTGCTGGCTGGGACTTGTAGTGCAGCTACCGCCATCTTGGCTGCACACTGTACACAGTGACTGGTGGCAGAAGGGACAGCACGTGGTCCACACAGACCCAAAATAAATTGCCCAAAGTACTCATTTTTGCTGCTGCTGTACCTTGGCTTGCTGAGATCTGTAGTGCAGTCTAGGGAATAGTCTAGAATGTCATTTCTATACACTACAGTCCAGTGAACAATGATGTAGTGTACTGTACAGTAGCGTCAGTCTAGAGAATACGTTTTTCTGTCATTTCTATACACTACAGTCCAGTGACCAATTATGTAGTGTGCTGTACAGTAGCCTCATTCTAGGGAATACGTTTTTCTGTCATTTCTATACACTACAGTCCAGTGAACAACTATGTAGTGTGCTGTACAGTAGCGTCAGTCTAGGGAATACGTTTTTTTATATATCCCAGTGCAATGAAAAATTGAGTGGTTTGCGGTGCAATAGCCGCCGTCTAAAGACTACGTTTTTCCTCTCAGTCATATATACTACAGTGCAGTGCGAAATTGTGTCGCGTGCTGCACACTAGCCGGAGTGTAGAAAAGATACATTTTTCCTTTCAGTTATATATTATACAGTGCAGTGAAAAATTGAGTGGTTTGCGGTGCAATAACCGCTGTCTAAAGACTACGTTTTTCCTCTCAGTCATATATACTACAGTGCAGTGCGAAATTGTGTCGTGTGCTGCACACTAGCCGGAGTGTGGAAAATAGAAAATATAATTTTTTCCTCTCAGTTATATCTTAGACAGTGCAGTGAAAAATTCTGTCAAGTGCTGCACACTAGCCGGAGTGTAGAAAATATAAGTTTTTCCTTTCAGTTATATATTATACAGTTCAGTGAAAAATTGAGTGGTTTGCGGTGCAATAGCCGCCGTCTAAAGACTATGTTTTTCCTCTCAGTCATATATACTACAATGTAGTGTGAAATTGTGTCGTGTGCTGCACACTAGCCGGAGTGCAGAAAATATAAGTTTTTCCTCTCAGTTATATATCATACATTGCAGTGAAAAACTGAGTGGTTTGCGGTACAATAGAGGTTTTTTAAAGAAAGTGAGGATGACCGACGGACTGTGGTGTGCAACCTGTGCCACACCAGGATCAGCAGGGGAGCCACCACTACCAGCCTAACCACTACCAGCATGCGCAGGCATATGAGTGCTAAACACCCGACTCAGTAGAACCAAGGCCGTTCACCGCCTACGGGTCACACCACTGCCCCTTCCCCTGTGTCACATGCTGGCTCGGTGAGTCA